>RCUC01134439.1:0-86095 GCA_003697995.1 Taxidea taxus jeffersonii
TGCCCAGGTACCCTATGGTCAACTGTCTTTGAAAAATACAAATAATATAGCAAGTCTGCAGGAAAAAAAAAAAGAGAAAAGAAAAAGAAACGAAACATAGAAAGAAACATCGTAGCTATCCCTAAGTTGAAATAAAAGGAGGAAGGATAACTTTCTCATGTAACTATAAAATATCTATTGAAAGGTTATTAAAGCATGGGGATTTTACAAGGAAATCTACCAAAATATTAATTATAGTTATCATTTGGTGGGAGGATTATAGTTCATTTTTTCATATTGTTTATCTCCATTCTCTAAAATGAACTATAGTACAGGAAATCAATTAATTAATTAAATGAACTATACTACTATGTGACAGAATAAGAAGGCTTTTTAGTGAATATTTTCTTAAGGTTGTACTTAATGCTCAAAAATTAAATACCTGGCCACAGGAGTCGCTGATGATTGCTAAATTGTACCTAGTAACTTGATTACAGAAAGCCAGTAACTGGGTAGAGCTCACCTGTTCTAGAAAATCCACCTGAGAACATTACACGCGTACCTGAGTCAGGAGGCCCCATAGTTGCTTGGAGATGTCCAGCTAGGAAGTCTTAAAATCACAAGTCTAATTCATGAACCAAGGCATATTCTCTCAAATGTTCTGAAAAAGTTGGGTATAGGAGTATAAACTGAGCAGAGGCAGCAGTAAGATCACAAGACCCATTCCTGGTCCCCTTTTAGGTCTCTGACACCTGTCTTCTCCAAGCAACAGGCATTCCCAACCAGCCAGCACCAACCTCCATAACACCTTGGTGGTGGGGCATCCCTGAGGGCACAAGGTTTCACTTCCATGAGAGGTCTCCCAACCAATCATTTCCTTAAGAATTCTTCCTAAGTCTCTACTCCATGGCATCTTGCTAAGCATCTAAGACATGGCTCCTCCCCTTCATATATTTGTAAGAACTTCAAGGATCCTGGGGCAGAAGCCACACACAGGCCACCATGTTCTTGACAGCTCCCCAACAGGTGATCACATATGTGGGTCACAGCTTATAACCAGTCACTTATTTTATTTATCTATTTATTTACAGATAATTCTTTTCTTTTTTTTATATTTTATTTATTTGACAGACAGAGATCACAAGCAGGCAGAGAGGCAGGCAGAGAAAGAGGAAGGGAAGCAGGCTCCCCACTGAGCAGAGAACCCAGCAGGGCTGGATCCCAGGACCCCGGGATCATGACCTGAGTCGAAGACAGAGGCCCCAACCCCTGAGCCACTCAGGCACCCCTACAGATAATTCTTATTAGGGCATTCTGTAACTGAAGTAAATTTTAACATATTCATGTTAAATAAATGATCCGGCTACCTAATTCATAATACCATTTCCTATGAAAGATAGAAATCAAGAACTGAAGAGCATTTCCCAGAAAAGGAGTAAGGGTGATTTTATCACATTTATTCTGTGTGTGTGTGTGTGTGTCTCTCTCTCTTTTACACACAAACATACACATAGCTTGATACCTATACTCCAAACTACTGAGGAATCTGTTTATGGTGCAATTTATTTTTAGTTAGAGATATCCACAAATAATTTGTTTCAAAATCACAAAGTATGTATTTTTGTTTTTGTTTTGTTTTGTTTTGTTTTGTTTTGAGAGAGAGCGGTAGAGCACATGTGCAGGGGGGATGCAGAGGAAGAAGAGAGAGAATCTTAAGCAGGCTCCATGCCCAGCAGGGAGCCCAGCTTGGGGCTGGATCTCATGACCCTGAGATCATGACCTGAGCTGAAGAGTCAGATTCTTATCCAAGTGAGCGACCCAGGTGCCCCACAAAGTATGTCATCTTGAGAGACATATCAAATAACTGGCAATGGTAACTTGAGGTAGGTGGTTAGAAACCAAAAAAACCCTCCCATTTTTCTTATTACATATTTCTAAAAATATTTGAAAATGTGTGATAAGCCTATATTTCTACTTTTGTAGGCAGAAAGCATAACAAAATTTAAAGATTTTTTTTTTAATTTATTTATTTGTCAGATAGAGAGAGAGCGCAGGAGTGAGCACAGGCAGACAGGGGCAGAGGGAGAAGCAGGCTCACTGTTGAGCTAGGAGCCCGATGTGGGACTTGATCCCAGGAGGCTGGGATCATGACCTGAGCCAAAGGCAGCCGCTTAACCAACTGAGCCACCCAGGCGTCCCATGCATAACAAAATTTAAAAACCAAAAGCTTCATAATGTGAGTGACTTGAAGCTTTCCCACAAAGATCAGGTACACGGGAAAGATATCCCCTCCCACCATTTCCTTTAATATTGTTCTGGAAGTTCTAGCTAATACACGAAGACAAGGAAAGGAAATAAAGTGTATACAGTTTGGGAAGGAAGAAATAAAACTGTCTTTGTTCACAGATGACACGGTGGTCTATGTAGAAGACCCAAAAGAAATGCAAAAAAGAATTTCTAGTGCTAACAAGTGATTATAGGAAAGATTATTGCAGGATACGAGATTAATACACAAAGAGCAGCATGCATAACACATTTTTCATGACACCCAAAAGAAGAATACACGTATTCAAGGAGGCCCCGTCGTGCAACCAAAACAACAGGTGGAAAATTCATGACCCCTGCTCTTGGAGACTCCAAATACAGTTACTGTCTGAGGCTTCTGACGTTATAAAACAGAAAGGAAATATTGGTCCTTGTGTGTGTGTGTGTATGTGTGTGTGTGTGGCACTTGCACACAAAAGGAACAGATTCCTGCTAATAATAATTTGATAAAGTACAAGAACATTTTTAACAAGATAGAATAACTTCAACTTATATGTCCACAGAATATGCCAGACATAATTACATACACATAAAAATAAATATAATAAAGAATTAAAAATAACAGCAAGCTGGTGGAAAAATTATGTGCCCAGGGGCACCTGGGTGGCTCAGTGGGTTGGGCCTCTGCCTTCGGCTCAGGTCATGATCCCGGGGTCCTGTGATCGAACCCCGCATCAGGCTCTCTGCTCGGCAGGGAGCCTGCTTCCCCCTCTCTCCCTCTCTGTCTGCCTCTCTGACTACTTGTGGATCTCTGAGTGCCAAATAAATAAATAAAACCTTAAAAAAAAAAAAAAGAAAGAAAGAAAAATTATGTGCCCATCTAATGACTCCAGTCAAAATGAATTTCATGAAAAGAAAGACAATATAGTACATTGATTTAGAAGCAAAGCCTAGGGGTGCCTGGGTGGCTCAGATGGTTAGGCATCTACCTTCAGCTCAGGTCATGATCCCAGGGTCCTGGGATTGAGCCCCGCATTGGCACCCTGCTCACTGGGAAGCCTGATTTTCCTCTCCCACTCCCCCTTAAAGACATTCTTCATTTCTTCACCAAACCAAGTTCTGCCGCTCAAGCTCTCACTTTCCTTTGGCCTTTCTGCCTTTGACACTCTCCTATTCTCCAGCCACACTTCCTACCTCTAAGGATATATGAGCAGGAGGTAAGCATTATAATGCTCAGGTCAGCTGAGGGTGGCTTCCACAAGACTCAGCTTTTCAAGTTGCTCAAAATCTCCTCCATCACCCTTATCCTGTAGTCCTTCTTCCATGCCTCATTTCAGGACCAACAACTCCTAGAGCACTGAAGCGTTCTTGCTTTCTTTCCCAGCCAAGGACACTTTAGGAAGAAAGCCCTAATTGTTCTGACAAAACATTCTGTCCATTCAGAATGAACACCTAATGGAATCCTGGGAACTCAGGCCAACAGCCTACCAGATTGCTGCTGGCCAGTTCCAAGAAGACCCTAGAGAAAGAGAAGAAGGAAGGAGGGGAGCCTCCCCCCCCGCTTTGTTGTATGGTGTCAAGCTCCCAGCTTACAATGTCGCCATTCTCCTGGTGACACCATTTCAAGAGACTTACACAGCTTCCTCCTTCAACTAGCATTTGTGAGTTTATGGCATTCTCTGCCAAACCATACGGGTGACCTGCAAATAGTAGTTTTTCTGCCCTGTGTACATTCCTAGAATCTCTAGGTTGACCTGCATAATTACAAACCCCAGAACATTAATGAGGACAATGAAAAGTGGGATGAAGAATCGTAGAGGGCAAATTGTTAGCAGAGAACAAAAATAGGGGGCGCCTAGCTGTCTCACTCAGTAGACCACGCAATGCTTGATCTCAGGGTCATAAGTTCAAGGCCCACATTGGGCATAGAGTTTACTTAAAAATAAGTAAATAAATAAAATCTTTTTTTATTATTTTATTTTATTTATTATTATTATTATTTTTTGACAGACAGAGATCACACAAGTAGGCAGAGAGGCAGGCAGAGAGGGGAGGGGAGAAGCAGGCTCCCTGCCGAGCAGAGAGCCCGATGTGGGACTCGATCCCAGGACGCTGGGATCATGACCTGAGCTGAAGGCAGCTGCTTAACCAACTGAGCCACCCAGGCGTCCCCAATAAAATCTTTTTTTAAAAGAACAACAAAAAACCCAAAGTCTGCACATAAACTAAATAGAAAGCTTTCTGAAACTGAATCTTGTAAGTTTACATAATTTAATAAAGCCTCAGGGCACCTAGCTGACTCAGTCAGTAGAGCAAGAAACTCTTGATCTCAGGACTGTGAGTTCAAGCCTTATGTTGGGTGTGGAGCCTACCTAAGAAAAAAGGGAATAGTGATTGGGGAATAGTGATTGATCATAATTTAATAAAGTACAATTATATTTTTAAGACGATAGAATAATTTCAACTTATATGCCTATGGAATATGCCAGACATAATCACATAAACATAAATATAAATATAATAAAGAATTAAAAATAACAGCAAGCTGGTCAAAAAATGATGTGCCCATCTAATGACTCCAGTTAAAATGAATTTCAGGAAAAGAAAGACAATATAGTGCATTGATTAGAAGCACAAACTAGAATCATCCAGATCTCTGTTTGATGCCCAAACAGTATCCAACTTGCAAGAAATGCCTCTAAGAGAAAAAAAGGAGGGAACCAGGAGAGGTTGTGCTATAGGGCTGTGCTGTAGGGCTCACCTGCAGCAGAGGGAAGGAACTGTGGGCGAGCAGAAGCATGTTAGTTCAGTGTCTTCTAAGGAAAATTCGGCAAGGCTGGTGGGGAGCACTCAACTCTCCAGAGAAATCCCATCTCCAGGGAACAAGCCTGCCTTCAGATCCCTGTGCACCCCACCCCTGGCCTGGGGCAGCCCATGGGTAGCATGGTCTTAGCTCAAACACACCATGGTGCGTTTCAGAACGCAGGAGGGCCCTCCATCAGTCACTTCCTGCAGTTGGAAGGATATCTGAGAGGCATATCTCATGGCCACCACACTTAGCTTCCTCTTCAGTGAAACAAGACAGAATCCATACTCACCGACTAGGGTAGTGTTGTGGTTGTGTTGCTCAGAGGAAGTGCTGTTTATGAACACTGTAAACTCGAAGGTATGTGATACGTGAACCATTATTTACCCAGAACTGTGCCCCAGTCATGAGGTGTGGTTCTCACTTCCTATCTCTGTCTGCCTCCTTTAATGCAAGTCTGCAGCAGTGGGAGTCTAACTCCAGTCTGCCTCTGAACCCCTCGTTCTTTTTTTTTTTTTTTAAGATTTTAGTTATTTATTTTTAGAAGAGAGATAGAGGGAGAATACGAGCAGGAAGAGGGGCAGAGGGAGAGGAAGAGAGAGAATCCCAAGAGGACTCCGTGCTGAGCACAGAACCCAATGCAGGACTCCATCCCAAGACCCTGAGATCATGACCTGAGCTGAAATCAAGAGTCGGACACCTAACCGAGTGAGCCACCTAGGCACCCCTGAACTCCTCATTCTTCTGGGCTACCCAACTGGTTATTTCCTGGGCCCAGCCCTGCCTGGAAAATGGGAATGGAAAATGTAGACCTTTGGCTCATAGTCAAAACATCCTCAAATAGACAGGTAGCTGGGTGCTGACAGTTCAGTCTAGTCCCAAAATGCAACATGTCAGGAAGCTGGACATTGACTTCCTTGCTTCCAAGCACATCAAGTTCTGTATTTTAACACTTATTACACCACTTGGGAGAGAGGCAAACCATTAGATTTTGAGAGCTCTACGTCTGTTTTTTATTTTATTGATTTTTAAAAAAGATTTTATTTATTTATTTATTTGGCAGACAGAGATCACAAGTAGGCAGAGAGGCAGGCAGCGGGGGTGGGGTGGGGGGGTGGGGAGGGGGAAACAGGCTCCCCGCTGAGCAGAGAGCCTGATGCTGGGCTTGATCCCAGGACCCTGGGATCATGACCTGAGCCGAAGGCAGAGGCTTCAACCCACTGAGCCACCCAGGCGCCCCTTCATCCTTCTGAAACCATGGGAGCTTTTCGAAATGCAAGAAAAGCAGACCATCCATCTCCCTTCATGTCAACAGTCTACATGGACAGCAACTGTGGTTCACAGAGCAACAGCGTTACAAACATCATAAATATCCCCTCTCAGACCCAGGCAGACCCAATGAATGAAAATCTGTGTTTTAATGGATACCGCAGTGATCCCTGTGTATGTGCCAAACCACTACCCTCTCCCTTCAACCGAAGTTAAGAGGGAGGCCAATGTAATTTGCCAGATAAATCCCCAGGTGAAAATAGAAGCAATTAATAACATTTTTCTTAAGAAATTACATTTTCCAGGGTGCCTGAGTGGTTCGGTTGGTTGAGCATCTCAGGTCATGATCCTGGGGTCCTGGGATCGAGCCCCACATCGATGCTTCTCCCTCTGCCTGCCGCTCCCCCGCTTGTGCTCTGTTAAATAAACAAATTCATAAATAAACTTGAAGAAATACATTTTCCTTTTTTTTTAATCTCCTTTGCTTCTTCACTCCCCTTCTTCAAAACCTACAATGCCACTCACTGAGCTCCCATTCTATCCCAGATACATCATTTTTCTAACCCTCAGATCATTTAAAAAGGTATTTTTGTTCTTAAGATGCAGATGAGGCCCAGAGGGGTTAGAAATCCACCCAAAGTTAAATAGGTGTAAATTTTCAGCCTGTGTGTGTCCTTTTCTGAGTCCTGCTGCTCTCTTTCCCCTGCACGACTCCGTCTTTCAAAGCCCTGGCATGTGCCCCCACCTAGACCTTGCCCATCTGGGCCAGAAGACTTATGTTTGCCTGTCATTCAAGGCCTCTGGACTTGTCTCTCCCTCCCTGGACTTTTCCATCTCGTTCCCCTGTCCCTTCCACTGTGAGTTTACCTGAATCATTTCCTCTTGGCTCTCAGGCATCAGCCAGCTACTTTTGTTGTCCAAGAACAATGGGAAACACCTGTGCCTCGTGGTCCTCTACAGCCAGGGGAGGAAGGGAGGAGGAGCAAGAACAGGGCAGGCAGGTGAAGAAGTTCTTAAGAGGGTAGGATGTGGTGTACCAGGTATGCCCTGTTTTGATCCAAATAAAGAATACAAATGACCACTGTGCCTATGGTAGTAAGCTGTGCCTTTGCCGGGGAGAAGGATTCCATAAAATGTGATTCCTGCCCATAAGGAACATGAATTCAGCAGGGGAGCTGGGACCCAGACAGGTAAAAGCCCCGTGAGCAAAGCACACAGAAGCACAGAGGAGATTATTTCTGAGTGGTGAAGAGCAGGTAGCATTTGAGGATCGCCAAGTGGAAAGGTGGGGTGGGAGGGAGTGGGCACAGCAGGCAAGGGGAGAACACACAGAAGGACAGGAGGGAAAGCAGCTTTGGGGAGTGTCAGGGGTAGAGTCCTGTGTGGCTGATCCACAAGTATGTTAAGAGGCCTGTAGAGGGAGATTAAGGAGATAGATTGGGAATGGTACATGGGAATCGCTGAAGTTTGGGAAGTGATATGGTGAGAAATGGGCAATTATGTTACTACTTTGACACACAAGATGGATCAAAGCAGAGCAGACAGTGACCAGCTTGAGAGAGGTGACCGATTCGTACCAGAATAAACCTCAGAGAACATGTAGACAAGTG
Organism: Taxidea taxus jeffersonii; assembly: GCA_003697995.1. Taxonomy (NCBI): domain Eukaryota; kingdom Metazoa; phylum Chordata; class Mammalia; order Carnivora; family Mustelidae; genus Taxidea; species Taxidea taxus. The sequence goes on from RCUC01134439.1 coordinate 7,930, forward strand.
GTTTTCAGACTTCTTGGCCATGAAACCCTTTGTGCAAATGAGATCTTGCTCCCCTGTGTGAACAAAATGGATTAAAGTTAAATTGCTCTGATTGGGGAAAATTCAGGGAAACTATCCTCCCTCTTATTCTCTCCCATCCTTTCTCTCTCAGCAGATTCTTGCTTGAAAATCATGATCAACAGAAATCGGCAAACTAGGCACACCTGGGTGGCTCAGTCAGTTGGGCGTCTGCCTTCAGCTCAGGTCATGATCCCAAGGTCCTGGCATCAAGTCCCGTGTCGGGCTCCATGCTCAGCGGGCGGGGAACCTGCTTCTCCCTCTGCCTGCTACTCCCCCCTGTTTGTGCTCTCTCTCTGCCCCCTCTAACAAATAAATAAATAAAATCTTTTTAAAAAAGCAAACTATAACCAAATCCTGCCTGCCTCCTGTTTTTGAAAATGAAATCCCATTGGAACACAGCTATGCCCATTTGATTACATGCTGTCTGCAGCTGCTTTCATGGTACAATGACAGAACAGAGTAATTGAAATGGACTATTTGGGCACATACAGAAAAGGTTTGTCAACCCCTCATCTAGAGCCTTGCTACTCCAGTATGATCTCCAGATCATTGGCCTGCACTGCATTGGCCTGCACTCGTTGTCCCTGTATGGGAAGGTCGATTCAGGAGTCATTACCTTGGAGGAGACGACTGGAGTTAGGAGTTGTGTGATACGCTGATGGGTCAAAGAAGAGAGTCCAGAAAGAAGAGAAAGAAGGGTTTGAACAAACCTTAAGGAATACCTAGATTTAGGGAGCAGGTCAAAAGAGGAGTAATCACTGGGGAAAGTACCAACTCTCATTGGCACCCGTAAATCATGACCCATTGACTTTCTAACGTTTTTGATGAGAAAATCTGAAATATTCCTCTCTTCCAAATGCCTTGAAGAGTTTGCATCTTAGGAATCCAGGACAAATGATACAGGGTAGTTACGTTCTTGCTTCTCACTATATAAATGCCCCGTACATATCTCTCTTGACCTTCTTCAAAGCAGTGTTTTGAGGACATGAATATTTATTCTTAAAATGCAAACTCCTCCCTAAGAAGAAATGTGCATAATGCTGTCTTTATCTGATATCTGGAAAAATATGGTAGATTCCTTCTCTCATCTAAAGGTATACACAGGGGCACCTGAGTGGTTCAGTGGGTTAAGCCTCTGCCTTCGGCGCAGGTCGTGGTCTCAGGGTCCTGGGATTGAGCCCCAATCGGGCTCTCTGCTCAGAGGGGAGCCTGCTTCCCCTGCCCCCTCTCTGCCTGCCTCTCTGCCTACTTGTGATCTGTCAAATAAATAAATAAAGTCTTAGAAAAAAATAAAGGCATATACAGGGGCACCTGGGTGGCTCAGTAGGTTAAGCATCTGACTTTGGCTTAGGTCATGATCTGAGGTCCTGGGATCAAGTCCTGCATCAGGCTCTCTGGTCAGTGGGGGCCTGCTTCTCCTTCTGCCTCTGTCCTGGCCACCCCAGCTTGTGTGCACTCTCTTTCTCTCTCTCTCTCTCTCTCAAGCAAATAAATAGAATCTTAAAAAAAAAAAAGCATATACAATTTCTTAAGTTGGCATACATATCAGGAAAATCATCATACAACTCAAATGAATGGATGCCTTTTTACAATCCCGGTCTTTACATGCCTTGTCTGCAGACAGACTCTTACTTTCTTTTCCCTTTCAGGGACTGTACATTACAGGCAGGAGGAACTCGAGAGAACTAGACTTCCAGATGTGCCTATATTACTAGTTTATAAGAAAAAATGTTATCTGAGCACACCTCTGAAATTGCTTTTATTGACTTTCTTTACCTCTTATTTGAAAGATTTCTTTTTCGAAAGGTCAAGATGATAAACTAAGAATTGTCAGCCATTCGATGGGACCAGATTTCTAAGATAAAAATAGATACTTGAGGAGTGCCTGGGTGGCTCAGTGGGTTAAGCCTCTGCCTTCGGCTCAGGTCATGATCTCAGGGTCCTGGGATCGAGCACTACATCGGGCTCTCTGCTCAGCGGGGAGCCTGCTTCCCTTCCTCTCTCTCTGCCTGCCTCTCTGTCTACTCGTGATCTCTGTCTGTCAAATAAATAAATACAATTAAAAAAAAATAAAAGTCCAACCCTTGATTTCAGCTCAGGTCATGATCTCAGAGTAGTGAGATCGAGCCCTGTGTGGGACTCTGCACTCAGCAGGGAGTTGCTTGAAGTTCTCCCTCCCTCTCTGCCCCCTCCTCTACCTCCTCTTTAAAATGAACAAATAGGGGGGGTGCCTGGGTGGCTCAGTGGGTTAAAGCCTCTGCTTTCGCCTCAGGTCATGATCTCAGGATCCTGGGATAGAGCCCCAAGTCGGGTTCTCCGCTCAGCGGGAAGCCTGCTTCCTCCTGTCTCTCTCTGCCTGCCTCTCTGCCTACTTATGATCTCTGTCAAATAAATAAATAAAATCTTTATTAAAAAATAAACAAAATAAAATAAAATGAACAAATAGGGACGCCTGGGTGGCTCAGTCAGTTAAGTGTCTGCCATCCGCTTAGGTCATGATCCTAGCTGGGATTGACTCCCACATCCTCTCCCTGCTCAGTGGAGAGCCTGCTTCTCCCTCTCACTCTGCCTGCTGTTCTTCTGCTTGTACTCTCTCTCTCTCTCTTGCTCAGTCTCAGTCTGTCTCTGGCAAATGAATAAATAAAATCTTAAAAAAATAGGGTGCCTGGGTGGCTCAGTTGGTTAAGCAACTGCCTTCAGCTGAGGTCATGATCCCGGAGTCCCCAAACTGAGTCCTGCCTGGGGCTCCCAGCTCCATGGGGAGTCTGCTTCTCCTTCTAACCTTCTCCCCTTTCTGTCACTCCCTCAAATAAATAACTAAAATCTTCAAAAATAAATAAATAAATAAATAAAAATGAACAAATGAACCTTAGAAAAAGATAAAGATAAGCAAGTTCCGTTTTCTATGGCTGAGATGGAAGAGTGGTTTTACCTTTATTTTTTGGTTTATTTTTATTTATTTTTTTAACTTTAAATGTATGTGTTAATAACATTTATGAAGTATTTAGTTGTCTCAAGTATCAAAATCTAGTACTAAAAAGAATTATTAGGCCCATATACAGAACTATTAATAACTTCAGGGAATCCAGTATATAGGTAAAGTTCAGGAAGAGTACATGTCATGGCAACACAAACTGGACCAAAGTTCAGAGCCAGTTAAAGTTGCTGAGTTACTCATTTATGAGACCAGTAAACCTTTGAGCACCACAAGGTGGTTATAAAACTTAACAGGAAATGACTCAAATCTGGAACAAAGTTAGTCTCCTGCGCAATGAAACGTTGTGAAAAATGATGAGTGTTAAATGCCAGGATGATGTGATACATTGCTCAACATAGTGGTGTGCAATCTGTCTTTGCAGGAGTCAGATCATCGTCTCACTTTGAAAAAGGTTTTCTTTCCCTGGGTTGGGGTGGGGAGGGAGAGGGTGGCTGGGTGATGGACACTGGGGAGGGTATGTGCTATGGTGAGTGCTGTGAAGTGTGTAAGCCTGAGGATTCACAGACCTGTACCTCTGAAGCAAAGAATACATTATTTAATTAAAAAATAAAAGATAAAAATACATTAAGAGAAAAAAAGAAAAGGTTTTCCATTTGCTCTAGACAATTTCAGCCTCTGGGTTACTTCTCAAAGTACATTTGCCTTAAGCCAGTAAGCAAAGAAAATCTTTCTCAAGTGCTCAAGTGTACGATTTCCCTTCTCTAGACTCTGTCATCAGGGTCATAGGCGTGTGAGTGAGGGTCCAGTTCCCCTGAGGAGACTGTTCATGAATGTAAGAGGTGTTCAGAAGTGACTATGATGGGGGAAACTAAAGCAAAAGAAATGTAACAAATTAAAATCTCCTTAGAGATTGCTTGCAGCCACTGACAGACACCTGAAACTTGAGGAATGTGACCTTCCCAAGGAGCTCGAGGCTGCCTTCGTAACTTTACATTTAAAAGGAACCTTATCTTGGCAGCAGCTGGCCCCTCAGGGTCTGGAAAAGTCTTGCTTCCAGATTCCTTGGAGAGTTGTGGTACCCCTAACCCCCACTAACTGAAAAGTACACAATCAGTCACTCTTCACAATCCCAGTGTAGCAGTTTCTGCCCATAGGCCCTGTCCCACGAATAGGGAAGGGCTGACGGATAGGGAAGGCGTGAAGGTCCAGGCAGGAGAGAGAGGAGGCCCGTGACTCCCCTGACTGGGTTCTGGAACTATTCCTGGCAGGAGGAGACACTGAGGCAGAGCGGAACAAACCGAGACACAAGAATGTCAAGGCCACAAGCTTCCCGGTCAGTTCTCAATAAAAGACTACCACCAAAAGCCCTCAGTGGCAAGCCTTTCTGGACTCCTCTCACTTTAGAGAGGGTTTTTTCCCCCCTTTCTGCTCTCACCTTCACTTAATTAACTTTGACTTCTTTTCACCCTTTTGTGTTCTCGAGATTCATTCTCGGAGTCTATGAGAAAAGAACCCTGCCATCCTGCAACACTTAACACCGGGCGCTGGGAGACAACAGTCACAGGGGTGAAGACACACTCTCACAAAACTGAGAGTTCAGAAGAATCACCCTCTCGAATCAGTCAGCAACATAGGGGGAGGCAGTGTGGTGTGGAAGTAAGTAGCTTTAAGGTCAGACAGATGTAGGTTTTCGTGCCAGCTGTCACCTTTGCCCATGGTATATTCACAAGGTAATTCAGGTAATGCACAAGGTAATGCAGAACTGTTGATAATAAGTGACTAGATACATACTAAGTGTCTACCAATAGGGGACCAGTTAAATAAATTATGGTATAACCACATGGAAAGTTCCCCAGATGGAAAAACAAAGTACAAAGCAGTGTGTAAAGAGGAAACTATTTTCTATCTTATATCTACTTGTTTAGGCAATAGAATATCTCTGAAAGAGTATTCAAGAAACCAGTAAGACTGATTGCCAGGGGGAGGGGAGGTGGATAGCTGAGGGAAAAAAAGTTGGAAAGAGAAACTTTGCATTTCATTTTTAAACTATGTGATTCTGTCACCTGTTCAAAAATTAAAGAACGGTTAAAGAAAAAGGAGCTACGTCTGGAGAAAACTTACAAAAAGAAAAAAAAAAACAGCTTTCCTTTTTACTAGTTATACAAATTTGAACGAGTTACTTAACTTTTACAGGGCTCAGTGTCGGTAGGTCTAAACAAGGATAACAACAGGACCTTATCACCTAGGTTTGAGTAAAGATTAAATGGTCAAATATGAATATACATTAAAAATTCAAATTTACATTTACATGACTGGTGCTGTGCCTGGCACATAAATTAATAGATACATAATAACATTATTATATTTGTTGGGATTCTGATAATGAAGGCTAGAGAGAGGTTGCAAAGAAAGAAGATACTGGCTATTTCTGTATGGAGCTTACAGATACATATATATCTGTAATGTATATATATCTGGATAATCTCGTGTATATATATGTGTGTGTGTATATACATATTTTTCTCTTGCACAGCTGTGCATATATATAAATATACAGGTATATATAGATATTTATATTTTTACTTTTATTTATTTTTAATATATTACATATATGCATATATATATAACTTATCTCTCTATCCCCTCACCTCCACCCTGCTTTGTAATCAGTAACTTCATTCTTTTTTTTTTTTTTTTAAGATTTTATTTATTTATTTGACAGACAGAGATTACAAGTAGGCAGAGAGGCAGAGAGAAAGAGGAGGAAGCAGGCTGTCCGCAGAGCAGAGAGCCCGATATGGGGCTCGATCCCATGACCCTGGGATCATGACCCGAGCCGAAGGCAGCGGCTTTAACCCACTGAGCCACCCAGGCGCCCCCAGTAACTTCATTCTTGCAGTAATTCTGACCAAAAATCTTAGAATCATCCTTGAATCCTCTTTCTCTCACAGCCCACATTTAAGCTATTAGCTACATCTGTTGCCTTTTGGCATCATTATCAAAATATTTCCAGAATTCAGACCTTCCTCCTCTTTTCTTTCTATACACCCTAAGCCAAGCCATCATCTTCTCTTGTCTGGCCCTCCACAATAGTCTCTTAGGGCACCCCACCCCCACATCCTCTTCTGTTCTCAGCACAGCACAGGTGTAATCCTCTGCTCATAATCCCTAAAGATGGTTCCACTCACTCTCATTGTAAAATTCAGAGCCTTGAAGACGTGATCTGGCCCTATTGCATCTTTGACCTCAACTCCTACTCCTCCCCCCCTTACTGTGTTTGAGTCACATGCTGGCCTCCTTGCTATCCCACATGCATGACAAGCTAGGAGATTATAACAGATATTTCAAAAAATGAGAACTCCAGCCAAACAATATTTTAAGAGTATGAAATTTGTACAACACAAAACACTTCCTTAAAGGACAGAGAGAGCTCTGAAGCCAACAATTAGAGGAAAAAAAAATACTTTTAAAGCACACCGTGATCATTTAATAAAACTGACAATGTATTCAGCCAAAAAGGTGTCCAAAAATTTTTAAAAAAGCAATATTATATAACCTGATCCTCAAATCACAACACAATAAAATGAAACACTCATAACAAGGGGTGCCTGGTTGGCTCAGTTGGTTAAGTGTCCAACTCTTGATTTCTGTTCAGTTCATGGTCTTGAGGACACGGGATCGACCCCTGTGTTAGGCTTTACAATCAGTGTGGAGTCTGCTTGTCCCTCTCCCTCTGTTCCTCCCCCCATTCTCTCTTTCTCAAATAAATTTTTAAAAATCTTAAAAAAAAAAAAAACACCTGAGAACTTCTTCTGGTCATCAAATGATACCCTCAAGGAAATGAAGAGGCAAACCACATATGGGGGGGGGGCATATTAGCAAAGCATATATCAGATAAAAGTTTGGTATCCAAGATATATGAGGAATTCCTACAATTCAATAATAAAAAGACAAAAAACTGATTTTGCAAATAGGCAAAACATTTGGATAGTCACTTCACCAAAGAAGAGTGGCCAGTAGCACAAGAAAAGGAGCTCAATATCACTAGCCATCACGAATGTAAAAGTGGATGGGGTACCCAAGCATACCCAGCAGAGCAGCTAAAATGTTTTCATGTTGAGGATATGAACACCAAAAACTCATACATTGCTGGTGGTAACTAGACTTAAAAGCATTTTAAGGGGTGTCTGCGTGGCTCAGTTGGTTGAGCATCTGACTCTTTGATTTCGGCTCAGGTCATGATCATCTCAGGGTCCTAAGCTGGAGCCCCACATTGGCTTCCATACTTGGCAGGGAGTCTACTAGACATGCCCTCTCCTTCTTTCTCTCCCTCTGCTACCTTCCCCTGCTTGTGCACATGCGTGTTCTCTCTCTAAAATAAATAGATCTTTGGGGCGCCTGGGTGGCTCAGTGGGTTAAAGCCTCTGCCTTCGGCTCAGGTCATGATCCCAGGGTCCTGGGATTGAGCCCCGCATCGGGCTCCCTGCTCAGCGGGAAGCCTGCTTCCTCCTCTCTCTCTACCTGCTTCTCTGCCTACTTGTGATCTCTGTCTGTCCAATAAATAAATAAATAAAATCTTTAAAAAAATAAAATAAAATAAATCGATCTTTAAAAAAGAATTTAAGATATTTAATATTTTATTTAATTTAAAGATATTTAATACTTAAGATATTTAATATTTAAGTATTTTATTTGTAAATTTCCTATGAATTTTCTTCACACTGATCAATGTACACAGAAAGCAGGCAAAGAAGAAAAAGATGGGGTGCCTGGGTGGCTCAGTGGATTAAACCTCTGCCTTCGGCTCAGGTCATGATCTCAGGGTCCTGGGATGGAGCCCCACATTGGGCTCTCTGCTCAGCAGGGAGCCTGCTTCTCCCTCTCTCTCTGCCTGCCTCTCTGCCTACTTGTCATCTCTCTGTCAAATAAATCAATAAAATATATTTAAAAAAGAAGAAGAAAAAGATGGCATGAAGGAGGGTCCCAGAAAAAATAAAAACAGGTGTCCAAGGACTGAGTGGTGAAACAGAGAGGAAACTAACGGGAGCAGAGTAAATAACAGAGGAAAGGAATAGGAGTCAAAATGTGAGCTACTAGAAGTAAAAAGGCAGTTTGGAGGAGGGGAATCCAAGTGGGAAGCCAGAGGAAGGCTGAAATGAGGTGACACATGACATGCCTACAATACTGCCTGACACATAGGATACACAGTATCCAAATATATTTATTAACTATAAGTCAGGAGGAAAATTAAAAGGGCAGGTATTCAATAACTGTCAATTCAATAAATGTTTAGTTGCTCTGGTGATATATAAAATAAATTTGTTTTAAGTGTTCTGTGCTAAATTAGCATTGCATTTTTTCCATGACTCTATTTTTACTGTAGCTCACCATTGTTTTATATCTATTGTTAAGGTAGCAAGAAATATTTGAATGTAACTTGGGTTTCTCTTTTTTTGGCAACAACTCTATGAGAGGTGAATAAGAGCCTTTTACTGAAGGCCTTTTTAACTTAAAAAATGAGAGCAGGGGTGACTGGCTGGCTCATTAGGGGGGGTCTGATCTTGGGGTTGTAAGTTCAAGCCCCATGTTGGGTAAAGAGATTACTTAAATTTTTAAAAAATGAGAGCAATTAAGAGGACAGCTGGCTGGCTCAGTCAGTGGAGCAGGCAGCTCTTAAACTCTTCCTTTTTTCTTTTTTTTTTTCCCCCTAAGTAGGCTCCACACCCAGTGTGGAGGGCAGCACGGGGCTTGAACTCATGACCCTGAGATCAAGAGTTACTCACTTAGCCAACTGAGCCACATAGAGCATGCAATGCTTGGTCTTGGGGTCATGAGTTTGAGCTCCACGTTGGGTGTAGAGTTTACCTTAAAAAAAAAAAAAGTTAGAGAACAATTAAGTAATCCACTTGTGGTTAAATAAAAATTGCAGTACTGAGGGGCACCTGGGTGGCTCTAATGGTTGAGTAGCTGACTCTTTATTTCAGCTCAAGTCATGATCACGAGGCTGTGAGATTGAGCCTCCCCTTTTTAGGCTCTGCCCTAGGCATGGAGCGGGCTTAAGAGTCTCTCTCCTCCCTTTGCCCTCCCCCCCCCACCTTACACTCACACACACACACACCCAGACTCTCTCTCTCTAAAATACAAAAACAAAAACAAAACAAAAAAATGTGCAGCGCTGAAATTCAGTCTTCATCTGATGAAAGCACAGTTCAGGATGACCATGATTACACTCCAGATTCCATACTGGAATGTGGTGGTCGGTTAGGCCAGGGCATTTAACTTCATAGGAAAGTCTTTGTGCCTCAGTTTCCCTGTGCAAGTTGTAAAATGCACAACAAATTAAAAATGATTTTAAAGCACTGCTCAGGTAGGAACAGCAACATTATGAAGAATGAAAGTCGGTGAAGTGGTGAATACCAGATTTTTTTCCCCAATCTCAGAGAATGTCAATTCTGTGATCAAAAAGCTACCTACTGGAAGGTGGTAGGGATTACCCAAGACAGGTCTTGGGGTATCAGTGGCCCTTTGATCCCCCACCAGCCAGCTCTCAACAACACTTAGCACTACCTGTCTTCTCTCAGGCTAACATTCGCCTTCCCCAACTCAAGTCTGCCAAAAACGCACTCAAGCTTCCTGCTATTCTTCCTCATCCCAAATATTTTCAGCTTATTAGCCTAGGACCTATTAATCATTGACCTGGAATGAACTTTTTACCTCTGGGCTGCATGGTGTGTTCTACTTCGTGGGAATTTTCTGGAAAGCTCATCTTCAGCTGTTATAAATCAGCAGAACAGAATGGTGATTGATGAACTTAAATCATTTCCGAAAGCATTCTATCCATAAATTGCTAACTTCTTTTTTGTTTGTTTTTAGTATTTTATTATTATTTTTTTTAATTCCTTCTTATTTTTATTTTTATTTAAAATATATTTAAATATTTAAAGTATATTTATTTTTATTTAATTCCTTTTCAGTGTAACAGAATTCATTGTTTATGCACCACACCCAGTGCTCCATGCAATACGTGCCCTCCATAATACCCACCACCTGGCTCCCCCAACCTCCTGCCCCTTCATAACCCTCAGATTGTTTTTCAGAGTCCATAGTCTCTTATGGTTCCTCTCCCCCTCCAATTTCCTTCAACTCCATTCTCCTCTCCATCTTCCCATGTTCTCCATGTTATTTCTTATGTTCCACAAATAAGTGAAACCATATGATAATTGACTCTCTCTGCTTGACCTATTTCACTAAGCATAATCTCTTCCAGTCCCATCCATGTTGATACAAAAGTTGGGTGTTCATCCTTTCTGATGGAGGCATAATACTCCATAATGTATATGGACCACATCTTCCTTATCTATTCGTCCATTGAAGGGCATCTTGGTTCTTTCCACAGTTTGGCGACTGTGGCCATTGCTGCTATGAACATTGGGGTGCAGATGGCCCTTCTTTTCACTACATCTGTATCTTTGGGATAAATACCCAGGGGTGCAATTGCAGGGTCATAGGCTAGCTCTATTTTTAATTTCTTGAGGAATCTCCACACTGTTCTCCAAAGTGGCTGCACCAACTTGCATTCCCACCAACAGTGTAAGAGGGTTCCCCTGTCTCCACATCCTCTCCAACACATGTTGTTTCCTGTCTAGCTAATTTTGGCCATTCTAACTGGTATAAGGTGGTATCTCAATGTGGTTTTAATTTGAATCTCCCTGATGGCTAGTGATGATGAACATTTTCATGTGTCTGATAGCCTTTGTATGTCTTCACTGGAGAAGTGTCTGTTCATGTCTTCTGCCCATTTTTTGACATGATTATCTGTTTTGTGTGTGTTGCGTTTGAGAAGTTCTTTATAGATCCTGGATATCAGCTTTTTGTCTGTACTGTCATTTGCAAACATCTCCTCCCATTCTGTGGGTTGCCTCTTTGTTTTGTTGACTGTTTCCTTTGCTGTGCAGAAGCTTTTGATCTTGATGAAATCCCAAAAGTTCATTTTCACTTTTGTTTCCTTTGCCTTTGGAGACATATCTTCAAAGAAGTTGCTGTGGCTGATATTGAAGAGGTTACTGCCTATGTTCTCTGCTATGATTCTGATGGATTCCTGACTCACGTTGAGGTCTTTTATCCATGTCGAGTTTATCTTTGTGTATGGTTGCTAACTTCTTTTTGACTTATGGAACCTCCACTCTTTTATATATGAGACCACAAAGATGCGTTCATGCAGAATAATACAATGAAAGAAAGAGGAATGAAGATGTCAGGAACCAAAAGTAAAATATATTTAAATAATTTTGTTGGCCACTATTTTTTAAAAAGATTATATTTATTTACTTGACCAAAATAGAGAGAGCACAAGCAGGGGGAGCAGCAAGCAGAGGGAGGTCCCAAGACCCTAGGATCATGACCTGAGCCCAAAGCAGGCACTTAATTGACTGAGCGACTCAGGCGCCCCTATTGGCTGCTATTTTATCAAGAAACAGATATAGCTGACAAATCTGTATTATATTCAGGACATGTTAGGCCAGAGGCTTTTTATATTATCATAAAGAAATAGAATGAACTCAGTTACATCAGGGTATGGGTAATTTGACAATTGAGGTATGTATATAAAGAATTTTGGGCAAAAACATAAATGCTTTTGTTAAATTAACCCATCTCATACACTAGCTTTCAAAGAGATCACTTTTAACACAATAAAGAAGTGTGTTTACCAGGAAACTATGTTCTCCAGAGATCTGTGTTATAGGACATAAGTCTCCCTTGGGAGATTCTTTTTAAAGTAACACTATTGTTTAAAAAAAAAAAAAATCCAGGGGCTCCCTGTCTGCCTCAGTCAATAGAGCATGCACCTCTTTTTTTTTTTTTAATTTTATTTATTATTTATTTATTTGTCAGAGAGAGAGAGAGAGCACAAACAGGCAGAGGCAGAGAGAGAGGCAGACTCCCTACGAGCAAGGTGCTGATGGGGGACTTGATCCCAGGACTCTGGGATCATGGCCTGAGCCAAAGGCAGCAGCTTAACCAACTGAGCCACCCAGACGTCCCAAGCATGCTTCTCTTGATCTTGGGTTCATGAATGTTAAGTCCTACATTTGCAATAATACTTTATTATATATTTTTAAAGATTTTATTTATTTATTTATTTATTTATTTATTTATTTGACAGACTGCAAGAGAGGGAAGGAACACAAGCAGGGGGAGTGGGAGATGGAGAAGCAGACTCCCTGCTGAGCAAGAAGCCCGATGCAGGACTCGACCTCAGGACCCTGGGATCATGACCTTAGCCGAAGGCAGACGCTGAACGACTGAGCCACCCAAGGGCCCCTAAAGTTTACTTTAAAAAAAATTTAAGGGGTGCTTGACAGGCTCAGTCCGTAGAGCAAGCGGTTTTTGATCTTGGGGCTGTGAATTCAAGCCCCACTTTGGGCGTGGAGCTTATTTAATTTTTTTTTTTCTTTATGAAGATTTTATTTATTTATTTATTTATTTATTTATTTATAAGGAGTGAGAGTGAGCCGCGGGAGGGGCAGAGGGAGCGGGAGAGGTGTGGGGCCCCCTGCAGAACTCAATCTCACAACCTGATCTGATTGTGGGCTGAGTCTGAATCAAGAGTTGGATGAATAACCAATTGAGCCACTCAGGCACCGCCCCCTCCCCCATTTTTTACAAATTTAAATATACAAGAAGGTATAGAAAGTGATTCTTTTTTTTTTTTAAGATTTTATTTATTTATTTGATAGAGATCACAAGTAGGCAGAGAGGCAGAGAGAGAGAGAGAGGAGGAAGCAGGCTCCCCTCAGAGCAGAGAGCCCGATGCGGGGCTTGATCCCACAACCCTGGGATCATGACCCCAGCGGAAGGCAGCGGCTTTAACCCACTGAGCCACCCAGGCGCCCCTAGAAAGTGATTCTTAAGGCCAAGTTCACATTTGAATCACTTGGGAAGCTTTGACTAAAATGCTAGTGCCTGGGCTCTTCTCCCAGAGTCTTATCCACTTCACCTAAAATGTGCCCGGGCAACAGTAATTTTATTATTTTTTTTAAAGATTTAATTTATTTATTTGAGAGAGAGCATGAGAGGGGAGAAGTTCAGAGGGGACGCAGTCTCCCCGAAGAGGTGAGAGCCCGATGCGGGACTTGATCCCCAGACTCCCGGATCATGACCCTAGCCAAACCCATGTCACTTTACGGAACCACCCAGATGCCCGCAACAGTAATGTTAGAAGCTCTCCTGGTGATTCTTTTTTTTTAAAGATTTTGTTTATTTATTTGTCAGAGAGAGAAGCAGGAGCGAGCACAGGCAGACAGAGTGGCAGGCAGAGGCAGAGGGAGAATCAGGCTCCCCGCCGAGCAAGGAGCCCAATGTGGGACTCGATCCCAGGACGGACGCTGGGATCATGACCTGAGCCGAAGGCAGCCGCTTAACCAACTGAGCCACCCAGGCGTCCCTCTCCTGGTGATTCTAATACATGACGAAGGCTGAGACCCACTGGTGTAGAATGGGATGAAAGTCTCTCTTCCACCCTTAGTCTAAATTTAGCTCCCAGTTCTGCCAGACACAGCTGGCCTCCGAGGCTTTTCTAGAGCCCCCTATATCTCCTACACAACGACACATAAGTGAGGTGTGGTGATGAAGAGCTCGTCTCCTAAAATCAAGACTGTCTGGGTTTAAATATCAGTTCTCATTACCAACTAGCATTTGGACAAATTATTTAGCTTCTCTCTGCCCAGTTTTATCTGTAATATGGTGATAATAAATGCCTACTTCCTAAGGTTTTGTTTTTTTTTTTTAAGATTTTATTTATTTATTTGACAGAGAGAGACACAGTGAGAGAGGGAAGACAAGCAGAGGGAGTGGGGGAGGGAGTAGCAGGCTTCCCACTGAGCAGGGAGCCCCATGCAAGGCTCGATTTCATGACCCATAAGATCATGGCCTGAGCTGAAATTAAGAGCTGGACACTTAACCGACTGAGCCACCCAGATGCCACCCTTGCCATTTTGTAATGATACATTTTGCAGATAATTTTATATTGACATGTATAAGTATACTTCCTTCTTTTAACAGCTGCTCGGTAATTCACTGTAAGATGTACCATTTAAAACCAGTCCCCTGCTAATGGACATTTAGGTCATTTCTAGTCTTTTGCCGCCACAATTTTGCAGTGATTATCTTTTTATACAGATCTTTGTGCATGTGTGCAAGTATTATCTATCACTAGGACAAATGTCTAGAAGAATGGCTGTCAATTTTAAAACGTTGGTGGAAAAAAAAAAACGTTGGTGGAGGGCGCCTGGGTGGCTGTCATTCAGCGTCTGCCTTCAGCTCAGGTCATGATCCCAGAGTCCTGGGACTGAGGCCCACATCAGACTCTCTGCTCAGCGGGAAGCCTGCTTCTCCCTCTCCCACTCCCCCCACTGTGTTCCCTCTCTCTCTGTCTCTCTCTGTCAAGTAAATAAAATCTTTAAATAAATAAATCAATCAATAAATAAAAATAGGGGCGCTCAGGTGGCTCAGTTGGTTAAAGCCTCTGCCTTTGGCTCAGGTCATGGTCCCAGAGTCCTAGGATGGAGCCCCAAGTCCAGCTCTCTGCTCAGCAGGGAGCCTGCTTCCCTCCCTCTCTCTCTGCCTGCCTCTCTGCCTACTTGTGATCTCTGTCTGTCAAATAAACAAACAAAATCTTAAAAAATAAACAAACAAACAAATAAATAAAAATAAATCTTGGTGGATATTGCCAAAGTATCTTCCAGAAAGCACAAACCAGTACACACTCCCACAAAGAATGTGTGAGAAAGGCAGTTACCCTCAAACAAATATATTATCAAAACTGTGGAGGGGCGCCTGGGTGTCTCAGTGGGTTAAGGCCTCTGCCTTCAGCTCGGGTAATGATTCCAGGATTCCTGGATCAAGCCCCGCATGGGGCTCTCTGCTCGTCAGGGAGCCTGCTTCCCCCTCTCTCTCTGCCTGCCTCTCTGCCTACTTGTGATCTCTGTCTATCAAATAAATAAATAAAATCTTAAAAAAAAAAACAAAACTGTGGAGTGGCACCTGGGTGGCTCATTTGGTTAAGCATCTGCCTTGGACTCAGGTCATAATCCACGGTCCTGGGATCGAGTCCTGCATTGGGCTCTCTGCTAAGCGGGGAGCCCAGTTCTCCCTCAGCCTGCCAGAGCTCCCCCTGCTTGTGCACTCTCGTGCGCATTCTGACAAAAAAATAAGTAAAATCTTAAAAAAAAAAAAACACAAAAAACTGTGGCTATTTGCCAATCTCTTGCATAAAAAAGGCTTCTCTTTTGTACATTGATTAATTGATTGATATGGTGAAGGAGATTAAGAATTCCTTCAGAGATTTGTAAACAAACACAATTCAACAGCATCTTGACAAAGATTTTCCTGTGGTGCTCTAGGTTGGGAAGGAAGGTCCGATGTGGCTCCACGGAAGAGGGGACATGAGAGCTAGGTTTGGCCACCGTGTGCCTTGATCCCCCTATGTAGGAAGCCAAATTCTCACCAACTCTGGGTTGAGTGTGGCAAAATCAAGACGGTTGGAAAACATGCTTTCTGGGTGGCTGAAGGGATTTGGGGTTACAAACATCAAGGCACTGATGCTCAGATAGGAATATAGAACTAAGCAAACCACAGATCAGATGATTGGAAGGGGTGGGTCCTGGGGGACCCAAGGAAGGTTTTAGAATATACACCCGGTTTCTGGCACTTCCTGGATGTTGAGCGACATCTAATGGCCAAATGGATGAAGAGGTCTATATTTTCAGTATTGTATTTTCAAGGAAAAATTCTGTTGTAATGACATAAGGACAATTTAAAAAGGTTTACCTGCAGATATATAAAAAGATGGAAATTTATTTTTTCCCTGTGAATAGAGGCGAAAGCTGAACAAAAGTTAATTTTGGGGGGTGTGGTGCACAGAAGGCTATAGAAGGGAAAAAAAGATGTTAGGATTGAAAGAAACCTTAGACCAGAATCCAGGCTCTTTATTTTATCAATGAGAAAATTCACTTCCAGAGAGAAATAACATACCCAAAGCTACACAGCTAGTGAATTATTGGTGCTCTGATAAAGTTACAATTTGGGCCCAACAAAGAATAGTGAATATTTACCCATCCATTTGCAAAACACAAGATGAAACAAATACTTTTGATTACACTACTGCTTGTTAATTCACAATATGGGGCATGTATGGAATTTAATGCTATCTACAGTACCTGAGATAATGAAATAGTTACTGGTCATTAGCTCTTGACTGGGGCTATCTGATTTTTCAGACCGGTAGTGGACATAAGCAGAGAAGTTCCAATGGATATCAGACTGCAAAAAGTCCAAGGAGAGATTTGACCTCTGTAACCTAAGAGTTACTTTCCTAATTTTTTCTTTGCCTTATATCTGCCAAACGGCAAAGTTGGGACAAGAGACCAGGATCGATTCACATCATCCAATAAACCAACCCCCAAATACCACTGACCCCTTGTATATGTGCGCCATCGTAGGCTATATGTTGGAAAAGACACAGTACAAAGCAAAGAACAAGTCACAGTGAGCTTACTTCTTTAACCTGTTGATCTGAGTTAAATCGAGGGCAGCTTAAATATGAAAAGGAATTTACAGTTGTGCAACCACAACTCTGAAACATATAGTTATGAATTCATCAAATAAATACATGTCAAACAACATCTATCATGAGCCAGAGCTAGGGACACTGCAGAGATCCAGACCCAGACTCTCGTAGAGCTTACAGCCTGGTAATTTTATATGCCAGCAATTGTAGTAAGTATACAAAGAAAAGTACAGGTGCCGTAAGTATAAAATACAGCAAATACTAACTGAGGACTTGCTGTGTACCATGCACTATTCTTAGCATTTAACATGCACTAAATCCTTTAATCCATAGAGCAATAATGAAAGTTACTTACCCTCACGTCATAGATGAGAAAGTTGAGAAACACAGAGGCTTTTGTAACTTGTCCAAGGTTGCACAGATGGTAAGTGTGTCCTTGGCTATGCATCCTTGAGCCAAAAAAAGAATGTATGAGAGGCGCCTGGATGGCTCAGTGGTTAAGTCTCTGCCTTAGGCTCGGGTCATGATCTCAGGGTCCTGGGATCGAGCCCCACATAGGGCTCTCTGCTCAGCAAGGATCCTGCCTCCTCCTTTCTCTCTCTTCCTGCCTCTCTGCCTACTTGTCTGTCAAATAAATAAATTTTTAAAAAAAGAATGTATGAGATTTAACCCACATGGGAGAATTAGGGTGTAGGTAAGAAGAAGTGTAATTCTTACCCGTCTTGCCTAGGAAGGGTTGATTGCACAGACATCCAGCTGAAAACTCTCTGCTGAGCTCCTCATCCATAAATGCCTTCATACCAACTCTGTGTGGATGTCCCATAGACACTGCAAAATCAACATATCCAAAATCAAAAAGTCTTCCCTTCCCCTTAGGCTAGTCTTCCTATGTTCTCTCTCTCAGTAGACATCAGTTTTACCCAACATTGATTTTGGACAATGAGTGCGAAAGTCAACACACGAAATAGACAAATACAACCTTTATATTATTAAAAACGTACCTTTTTTAAAAAGAGGGTTTTATTTATTTGAGAGAGAGAGAGAGAGAATGTGTGTGTGAGAGCATAAGCCGGGAAGGGGCAGAGAGAAGCAGACTCCCCCCTGAGCAGGGAGCCCAATGCTGGGCTCAATCCCGGGACACTGGATCATGACCTGAGCCGAAGGCCTACACTTAACTGACTGAGCCACACAGGTGCCCCTTGCACAGTGATTCTTACGTATTCTGGTTCACAGCTTTCTAAAACCAGTCTTTTCAGAAATAACTATTTTGGGGGCACCTGGGTGGCTCATTCCTACACCGGAACAATCCAGGGAGAACATTGCTATTTCCTTAGCTCCTCCTTTTTCCCTCCTTCTAGAGCAACCCACTACACTATCAGACGTGGCATTTTGCGGAAGACAGGGTGACATAACAACACACCTCTTCGCCTCTTCGCTAAGACTGCCTCCTCTGGCCATTGCCAGTGAAAGCGTGTGAGCTTGGATTTAGCTGATTCCATTCATTCTGTGCATGCAAACGAGTTGCACTGCTAGTTAAAATCAGATAGCCATGTCCTTCTCTAGAGATAGCGGGTCCTTAATCTCAGTGATTCTCCTGTATCCTGGGCCACACCTTGAGAAATGACCTAACCCTGGTAAAGAGGAGTCCGGAGTGTGGTGTCTTGGAATCGAGAGTGGGACTGCTAAATCCTGCCAGCTTCATTCTCCCACTTAATGAAAATGAGCCCTGCTGGAAGGAACTGATTCATGTTGGGAAGAGTGGAGCCAGTCATCTCTGAAGCACAGAAACGTTTTTTCCATCCGTCATGTGCAAACAGATTGCTGGCCTTCCTCAAGGAGGCAGGCCCAGACAAAATCTCAGCAGGCCCTTCCGGGCAGCATTTTTCTGCGGATGAAATTAGGTCAAAGAGAAAATTCAAAGCAATTGGAGGAGAGGGGAAAAAAGTCTCCAAAATGCGGCATAAAACTGGAGGGCCAGTATGAGACATCCCACCTGCTTTGTGTGCCCTGGTGAAGGCCAAGGGTGTGTCACATGAATCTCACGCCTTCCTGTTCCCTGCGGCTGCCTTCTGAGTCATCATGGTGGCTGGGGAGGGCCCCCAACAGTCAGGGGGGACGTAAAGCCACTCACTTACCATAGGACTTGTAGGTGAGGCCCTTGTTCTAGGCCAAAGTGAAAATCAGAGATCAAGTGCATTGTGGCTTATTCCTGTTGACTTAAAGAAGTTCCTTAGTCTGGGTTTGTCTACAACTGCAAATTAGCAGAAGGCGCAAGAAAACAAGCTGGTACTGAGACTTCACATCTGCTAAGTGAGAGCTGCTGCCAGTCCTCTGAGTCACCAAGATCACTGAAGGGTGGATCACACCATCAGGCTAAACATTAAACCAAAAACAACACTTCCTTCTAAGAGTTGGGGTTTCCTAAGAAATCCTTAAAATGAAAACCTCAGTGCCAAGGCAGGCAGATACTACAGTTCCGAAAGCCAACCCTCATGTTTCTCTTTCTGCTGTTGTCAGCTGTCACGGAATGGGGTTGGGGACATGATACTCTGTGAATTAAGCCTGCTCAGTAAGCACGTTTACATGTTCCGTTGTTTACGTGCAAGCCTTTAAGAACCGCTCCAAGGGACAGAAAGAGCACTGAGGTGTAATGCATTTGCCCTTGGAGTCCCGTCTCTGCCCCTCAACCCAGCACTTACCCATGTTTCGGGATTGCTGTTCCTTTAGTGCCCGCCGTTCTCGGTCACGGCGCTTGGAAGAAGTAGACCAGGGTGGTGGGCAGCCAAGCAAGGTTTACTGAGTGATAGGACAAAGCTCCCAGAGAGGGAGGGGTTTGCCATCGGAGTTTCTAAGTCTAGGGGTTTTTATGAGATTGTCAGCGGGCTGTTATCTCATTAACCCTCCATGTACCTGCCACCCAATCAGGTTTTTGTCCATGAGCTCATCTACCGATCAGGTAGATTAACTCTTGGTTTCAGCTCAGTCCCTGATCTCAGGGTTGTGAGATCGAACCCCACCTGGGCTCCGAGCTCAGCAGGGAGTCTGCTTGAGATTCTCTCTCTTCTCTCCCTCTGCGCCCCCTGAAATAAATAAATAAATCTTTTAAAAAGTGCATTATATATCTCTGAAAGGATATATAAAAAAGTGGGACTAGTGGTAATATCCAGGTAGGGGAACTGAGAGATAAGGGATCATGGTTAGGCAAAAGATTTTCTTTTCATTGTATGCACAGTATTTTCCACCCAATGGGGAAAAAAGACATGTGTAAGAATCACTAGTATGAGGGGCACCTGGGTGGCTCAGTGGGTTAAACCTCTGTCTTTGGCTCAGGTCATGAACTTAGGGTCCTGAGATTGAGCCACAAGTCAGGCTCTCTGCTCAGCGGGGAGACTGCTTACCCCTCTCCCTTACTGCCTGCCTCTCTGCCTACTTGTGGTCTCTCTCTCTCTCTGTCAAATAAATAAATAAAATATTTTTTAAAAAATTTTTGAAAAGTATCACTAGTATGAGATGTAGGCTTTAAAAAAATCTTCATAAATATACTAAAATGCAGAAACATGTTATTTCATTTACATTTAGATCTTTTATGGCTGCAACACCTTGTAATGGAGTCTGGACTAAGTGTATTCTACATGAAAATTAAAATTATACAGTAGATGGGCAGTAGTCAGTGGAGCATATGACTTTTGATTTGAGAGTCATGAGTTCAAGCTCCACACTGGTGAAGAGATTACTTAAAAATAAAATATTGGGGGCACCTGGGTGGCTCAGTGGGTTAAGCCTCTACCTTTGGCTCAGGTCATGATCTCAGGGTCCTGGGATTGAGCCCCACATCAGGCTCCCTGCTCAGTGGGGAGCCTGCTTCCCCATCTCTCTGCCTGCTGCTTTGCCCACTTGTGATCTCTCTCTCTCTCTGTGTCAAATAAATAAATAAAATCTTTAAAAAAATAAAATCTTGGGACGCCTGGGTGGCTCAGTTGATTAAGCGGCTGCCTTTGGCTCAGGTCATGATCCCGGCGTCCTGGGATCGAGTCCCACATCGGGCTCCTTGCTCGGCAGGGAGCCTGCTTCTCCCTCTGCCTCTGCCTGCCGCTCTGTCTGCCTGTGCTTGCTCCACTCTCTCTCTGACATAAATAAATAAAATCTTAAAAAAAAAAAAGTTAAAAAAAAGATAAAATAAAATCTTAAAAAAATTATACAGTAGAAAGTTGCATACTTTCCGGGGTTACATTTCTTGTCTGATGAAAGTCAGTGCCCTTAAACTATTTCATACGATGGAAATATTAGTTCAGAGACACTTGAAAAGGCAAGGCAGAAAGAATAGTGTGGAATTTACATACTGGAATTTGATATAGTACTTGTAAAACTAAACATTTTTTTAATCCTGGGAAAGTCTGAAATGCAGAGATAACAAGATTACCTGTAATAACCCAATAGAAAATATACCATAAGCTTATTGTGTGCCAAAAAATTTTACTCGTTTAATATTTTGACACAACTGCAATCTCTTTTTTGATTAGAACTTAAAAATTTTTTTTAATATTTTATTTACTTATTTGAGAGAGATAGAAGGAGAGGGGGATGGGGGCAGGGGTAGAGGGAAAGGGAGAAGCAGACTCCCTGCTGACCAGGGAGCCTGATAGGGGCTGGATCCCAGGAACCCTAGAACCATGACCGGCCAAAAGCAGATGCTTAACTAACTGAGCCACCCAGGTAGCCCTGATTAGAGTTTTGACACTGAAGTGAGTTCACTGAAAATTAGAACTGTATCAGAGAATTACATATGAAATATATAAATTCTCACCTGGATATTTTAGTGGTATGGCCATAACTACTCTATAACCTTCTAAAAAATAAATCTGAGTAGATGTGATGGTGAAATCTCTCCTTAAGTTCCTCTTTCTCAATAAACTATAATTCTCTGTAAGCAAGACATGAGATTGTCTGTAGCCATTACTGAGCGTTAATGATTTGAGAATTTCCTTCCCATCAGCCTCAAGAGATTATCTCCTTAGTGTCAGGAGACCTAGAGTTCTGTCCCAGCTTTGTCCCTATAGTCATAACTTGATCTTATCTTTAAAATGTTAAAACCCGGGACGCCTGGGTGGTTCAGTTGGCTGAAGCTGCCTTCGGCTCAGGTCATGATCCCAGCGTCCTGGGATCGAGTCCCACATCGGGCTCCTTGCTCGGCAGGGAGCCTGCTTCTCCCTCTGCCTACCACTCTGTCTGCCTGTGCTCTCTCTCTCTCTCTAATAAATAAATAAAATCTTTTTTAAATAAATAAATAAATAAAACGTTAAAACCCTTGTCTTTATTTTGAAACTGGGCTAACAGAAGAACATAGTGTGATTATTGCAAAACTGTAGAATCTTGAGCTGAAAGAACCTTAAAGATTATCTTGTTACAGAGTTACTTGCTTATCTTTAAGCAGAAATCTTTTTTAAAAAAGATATTATTTATTTATTTAGCAGAGAGAGAGAAAGCAGCAGAGGAAGGGGGAGAAGGAGACTCCCCACTGATCAGGGAGCCCAAAGCAGGGCTCGATCCTAGGACCCTGGGATCATGAAATGAGCCAAAGGCAGACGCTTTAATTGACTGAGACACCCAGGGGTCCCAGAACTCTTTTTTTTTTTTTTAAGATTTTGTTTATTTATTTGAGAGAGAGAGAGAGAGCATAATTGGAGAGAGGGGCAGAGAGGGAGAAGCAGACTCCCTGATGAGCAGTAGCCCGATTCGGGGCTCAATCCCAGGACCCTTGAGATCATGACCCGAGCTAATCTTACCTGGATGAGCCACCCAGGTGCCCCTTATTCAAACCAATCTAAGGTGTAAGAGGAAAGATAAACAGCTTTGGCTGACTGAGAGTGGCCGCTCAGCCTCTGCCTGCCCGTCTTGCCAGGCTCTCCTACAGTCCTTCAGGGGAGTCCTGAGGCTCCGCAGCACGACCTGAACCAGACTTAGCCCAGCCTCATTTCACAGATTGATAAATGGAAGAACTTTGGGAGTTGATTGCAAAGTAATAGCCAATTCAGGACGCCTTGTTCCATTGTTGCACCTACTGTCATAGCAACAAACATTTATCAAATGACACATTTGGGCTAAGCACTGCTCTAAGTTCTTTACTTGCCTTATCTCCTTTAAGCCTTACAATAACCCTCTGAGGTGTGGGGCCTGCTCAGATCAATGTACTAAATAAGAAAAAAAAGGCAAAGGGAAAATAAGTAAATGGCCTGAGGTCACGCAGTCACCACGTTGTCTTCTCAGGCTTCAGCTGTTTCATCCGTAAGGAGCTGGATAAGATCATTTCTTAAATGCACACTCTAAAACTTTATATTCTTACGATTTCACATTGTAAGACTTCTCCCAAGAACTATTTCTTCAGAACCTGCTACATTCCTTTGAGACTCTTAGGTCTTTGAGGCGGACAGAGGGACATTTGACAATGTAATCATTTCAGTTCTTTGGTCAGTTGAGTCTGACAGCCTTTCACCTGTGAGCAAGTACTGCCATTGACCCAGTTTTGGGGGGGGGAGTTTTTTCACTGTTGTTTTTAAAGATTTATTTATTTATTTATTTGACAGACAGAGATCACAAGTAGGCAGAGAGGCAGGGCTCTCTCGAGCAGAGAGCTCGAGGCGGGCCTCGATCCCAGAACCCTGGGATCATGACCTGAGCCAAAGGCAGAGGCTTAACCCACTGAGCCACCCAGGCCCCCTGACCCAGTTTGTTAATGCAAGAAATGGTGCAAGGTGTGATGGTAGGATATTGCTTTGGTCTTGGTCTTTGTGGTCAGAGAACAACGAAGTAGGAAGCCACAGCATGAAAAGCTTCCTTTGAGAAGACTGTGTAGCAGCAGAAGGAGCAAGAAAATACAGATCGTGATGGATAAACAGGAACCTGTAAGAGGAGTTTAAGAAACCGCAAGGGGCGGGTGGGGCCCCCTCAACAACAGATCACATGATCACGATAAATTTGGACACAAATCCACCAAGGATACAGAAAATTTTGTTGTCCAATCACCTTAGCTAAATTCATAACTTTTTTTGTGTAAGAAATGAAGCTTATTACCTAAGTAATTCTTGAACTGTCGTGATGGCCTTGCAAAGAGGAAAGCGGTGTTTTTATAAAGATAGCCAGTTCTTGAACTTTGACTGGTGTATTATATAAAAAGATGATTACAGACATCAAAGTAGTGTAATCATTCATCTTATTTATTTTATTGGTGCAAATAATATTTCACCTCAAGGATAGTTCACTTGGTTTGAATTTCCTGCACACAGGGTTGGAGTTCTTATCTCTCTGTAGACATGCCAACCTGAAGCATGTGTTTTTCACTCAAAGAGTAAAAGTACTGTGATTCTTACAAGAGGAATTATGCTTTTGTCCTGTTCTGCCTCTGACCTCTCTCTTCCAGCCTCTTCCCCTCCCACATTTACAATGTCTCCTTTTCTCCAGTCATTCCCAATTTTTTTTTTTAAAGATTTTACTTATTTATTCATGAGAGGCAGAGAGAGAGGCAGAGGGAGAAGCAGACTCCCCAAGGAGCAAGGAGCCTGATGTGGGACTCGATCCCAGGACCCCAGGATCATGACCCGAGCCAAAGGCAGATGCTTAACCATCTGAGCCACCCGGGTGCCCCATTCCCAGTTTCTTATAGTTTCCCAAACACAGGAGTCTGTCACATCTCTGTATCTTAGAGCATGCTGTTCCCTCCCCCTCCAATGGAACAGCTTCTCCACTTTGTATTCCCAAAGGCCTACTTATTTCCTGATCACCCTCTTACATTCAGCTCAGCTGTCATGTCATGTCCTCCTGGAGACCTTTACTATTAAAAAATTGCAGTGAATACCCTTGTGTATATCTTTGCAGATATTTTTGAGTGTGCCTTTCGTGGAAATTATTAGAAGTAGATTTACTGTGACAAAAATTATTAACATGTATAAGGGTCTTAATACACAGAAGAGCTCCTTCTCTTAAAATAGGGATGGATAGAATGTTTTTAAAGTCAATCACTTCCTCATTTGCAAAGGACAGCACAAACCAGTGATTTGCAAAGGACAGCACAAACCAGCGGCCCCTTCTGCTTCATTCTTCTTGCCGCTGAGCTCTCCTGCTGCCCATACTATTTCCTTCTCATGAATGCTCCCATTCCTGTTTCTGGGGGAGCCTGTAAAGAGCTGGTGCAGCTCCTTTCCTGGTGCTAGAAACCTCCCCCACTATCCCCTTTTGCCCTGGATCTGTCCACCTGTCTCACCCACCTCCTACCACTGTGCTAGACAGAGGCTCCAGGTTGTAAAATACAAGATTAAGAAGGGCCAAATGGTGAAACTTCAGGTACTTCCAGGGGCCCTGGGGCTATGATTTATTACACTGGTGGCTTTCAAGGTCATGCTCTAGGATTTTTCAGTGGTGCTCTAGGGGCCTCTAAAGGGAGAGACCGAAGGAAAGAGAAGTTCCAAAGCCAAAGCCCCAGGTGCTCCCTTCTGCAAATCAGCCAGTGTCCAGTTTGCCTCTTTCACATGTTCTGTGCTGCAGTAAGATTTCATTTGAAGAGGAAGTAGTAGAAGAAGAAACAAAAACAAAGACAGAAACAAAACTCTAAGCCTTAAAAAACAAAAACAAAAACGAGTCTTACTGTGATTTATGAGTTTATGAGTATGCCAAGATTGAGTGGGCTGGCCTAGGAAACTCACCTCACCATTACGTTTCAACTTTGGTCTCTGGTGGAAAATGCATTCATTCATTTATTCTTAAAGTGACCAGTTTGTTCTGGTTTGTCTGAGATTTTCTTGGCTTTAGCACTGAGAGTTCTGCATCCTGAGAACCCCACTGGTTCTAGGCAATGTCACCTTATTCAAGTCATTCTTTCCACCCATTTATTAAAAAAAAAAAATCACTTAGCAATTTCCATGTGCCAGGCACTCTACTAGACACTGGAGAATAAAGAAAAACTTTGACAAAAGTCCCTGACCTTGAGGAATTCAGAGGAGTGGGTTCAGAAGGACACTAATACTCAACAACAAAAATTTGATAAATGATGCTACAGAGCAGTCTTCAAAAATTGTGTGTCTCGGGACGCCTGGGTGGCTCAGTTGGTTAAGCGGCTGCCTTTGGCTCAGGTCATGATTCCAGCATCCTGGGATCGAGTCCCACATCGGGCTCCTTGCTCGGCAGGGAGCCTGCTTCTCCCTCTGCCTCTGCCTGCCACTCTGTCTGCCTTGCTCTCTCTCTGTCTCTCTAACAAATAAATAAATAAAATCTTTAACAACAACAACAAAAAATTGTGTATCTCCATCATAAAAATGTTGAGCATTCAGGGCGCCTGGGTGGCTCGGTGGGTTAAGCCTCTGCCTTCGGCTAAGGTCATGATCTCAGGGTCCTGGGATCCAGCCCCACATGGGGCTCTCTGCTCAGCAGAGTGCCTGCTTCCCCCTTCTTTCTGCCTGCCTCTCTGCCTACTTGTGATCTCTTTCTCTGTCAAATAAATAAATAAAATCTTTAAAAAGAAAATATTGAGCATTCACCCAAATATATTGTATCTGTAAACTATACTTATGTTCATAATAATAAGAGCTAACACTATATGGCACTACTAAGTACTAAGCATTGTTCTAAATGCTTTACTAATAGTCGCTCAGTCAAACATCACAACAACCCCGAAGTAAGTACTATTATTATACCCACAGTGTTTTAAAAACAGCTGCAAATTCTTTGACATAACCATCGGGAGGTCTAATTCCTCATCCCTTGAAGCTGACCTGACCTTGGTGACTTGCTTGGTTAATAGAATGCAGGAGGTTTGACATTTGGGGACCTCTGAGTTTATGTTACTAAAGGCCTTGTTCTAGGGGAAGTCTGATGTCATGTGAAGAAACACAAGTTGGACACCGGAGAAATGCCCGACGGGCCCAGCTGTTAAAGCCTTCCTAACCCAGGTATGAGGTATGTGAGTGAAGAAACCTACAGATAACACCAGTCCCTGTCAATATATGGCTGCAACCACACGAGAGATCCCAAATGAGGACCACTGGGAGTCCAGCTATCCTCCAAAACCTTGGAAGATAATAATGAAGTATTAAGTCTTCAACTCTTAGAGTGGTTTGTAACGCAGTAATAAGTAGTTGGAACTATGTCCACCTTACGGATGAGAAAACTGAGACACAGAGTGGTTCAGTAACTTGATGGAATCAAATGCAACTAGCAAGTAGCAGAGTCAGCATTTGAGCCCAGGCCGCTTAGCTTCAGAATCCACTGCAGTGTTCTGCCTTCGCATTAAAAAAGCTTACACACACACACACACACACACACACACACACACACACACACAGATAAATTTAAAAGGGCAAGTTTTGATTTTTTTCCTTGTGGATCAACTAAGGATGCCATTGGTTATTCTCCTGGCAAAGGCCTTAAGTCATTGTGGGACCATCAGGGACAACAGCATAGAAAAGGTCATCAAAGCTGGATCTTGAAGGACATCAAAGGTTATTGTGCAAGGAATGAGGAAGAAGGCAGTAGAAGGGCAATACATTTAAATTGTGGGTCACAAGGAGAAAGGCGGTAAGAGCTGATGCTGGGAAGGTGTCCTAGAATAAGGTAGTGAAGAAACTTTGCACCAAACTGGGAGTAGTCAAAGGCTGTTCAACAAAAATATAATGGGATAAAGAAAAGGTAATTTCGGTGGCAGCAAGGAGGCAGCTACAGAGGGAAGATGGAGGCCAAACAGGCAAATGCTATAGATCACAAGCAGGGAGAGAGGCAGGCAGAGAGGGAGGAAGGGAAGCAGGCTCCCTGCTGAGCAGAGAGCCTCATGTGGGCCTCGATCCCAGGACCCTGGGATCATGACCTGGGCCGAAGGCAGAGGCTTTAACCCACTGAGCCACCCAGGCGCCCCTGTATTTTCTTTTAAAAAGTTATTTATTATTTAGAGAGGAAGAGAGAGACAGAGAGAGAGCACATGTGAGGAGGGGCAGAGGGAGGGGGAGAGAGAGAATCCCAAGCAGACTCCCCACTCAGCACAGAGTCTGACGTGGGGCTTGATCCCACGATCCTGAGATCATGACCTAAACTGAAATCAAGAGTTGGACACTCATGGGCGCCTGGGTGGCTCAGTGGGTTAAATCCTCTGCCTTCGGCTCAGGTCATGATCTCAGGGTCCTGGGATCGAGCCCCACATCGAGCTCTCTGCTCAGCCGGGAGCCTGTTTCCCCCTCTATCTCTGCCTGCCTCTCTGCCTACTTGTGATCTCTCTCTGTAAAATAAATAAATAAAATTAATTAAAAAAAAAAAAAGACTCGGACACTCAACCAACTGAGGCACCCGGGTACCCTGGGAATTTGTGTTTTTATAAAGTTTTCCAGGTAACTCTCAATAACCGAACTCAAAAATTACTGCTCTGAGTGTTCCTCCTGGTCTCTCTGTACATTGAAGATTGATGTTTCCCAAAAGGTCTATCCCCAACATTTTTCTCATCCTATGCACTCTGCCTGGACCATCTTATTAATTCTGATAACCTCAACTATATATGAATATGAAGGATTCTCAAATGTAACCCTGGTCTTTCTTCGGAGCTTTATTCTATGTTTCTGTTCTCAGCCTGACAATCTCTGCTTAGGTATGTATTGATTTTATAGGAACAGCTAAGGAGTGCCTGGGTGGCTCAGTTAAACATCTCCTTTTGGCTCAGGTCATGATCCCAGGACTCTGGCATCAGGGCAAGCATGAGGTTTCCTGCTCAGCAGGGAGCCTGCTTTGAACTTGCTTCTTCCTCTCCCTCTGTCCCTCCTCCCACTTGTGCTCTCTCTCTCTCTCTCAAGAAAAAAGGTATATATATGTATATGAAATATATATATATTTCATATATATATATATGAAATAGAAAAGAGGTATTAAAAAATCCTAAAGAGGGGCGCCTGGGTGGCTCAGTTGGTTAAGCGGCTGCCTTCAGCTCAGGTCATGATCCCAGCGTCCGTCCTGGGATCGAGTCCCACATTGGGCTCTTTGCTCGGCGGGGAGCCTGATTCTCCCTCTGCCTCTGCCTGCCACTCTGTCTGCCTGTGCTCGCTCCTGCTCTCTCTCTGACAAATAAATAAATAAAATCTTTAAAAAAAAAATTCTAAAGAAAAATAGCTAAAGTCCCATATAACATCATACTTAACAGTGAAAGACTGAATGCTTTTCCCCCAAGTCATAAATAAGACATCTTTGCCATTGTTATTGTACTGGGGTTTCTAACAAGGGGAATTAGGCAAGAAAAGGAAACAAAAAAGCATCCAGATTGGAAGAAAAGGAATACAGTATCTGTTTGTAGATGACCTGATCTTGTATATAGAAAATCCTAAGGAATCCACTGAAAACCCATTAGAATTAATAAATAAAATCATCAAGGTTGTAGGGGACAAGATCACTAATAATAATAATAATAACAACAACAACAATAACAATAACAAACCCCAAATGTATTTATAAACACTAGAAAGGGATAATCCAAAAATGAAATTAGGAAAAGCAATTGCATTTATAATAGCATCAAAACATAGATGCTTAGGGGGCTCCTGGGTGGCCCAGTCAGTTAAGCAGCTGCCTTCAGCTCAGGTCATGTTTCCACGGTCCTGGGATCCAGTCTTGCATTGGACTCCCTGCTCAACTGGCAGTCTGCTTCTCCTTTTCCCTCTGCTGCTTCTGCTGCTCTCCCTCTCTCTGTCACATAAATAAATAAAATCTAAAAAAAAACAAACAAACTTAGGAATGCATTTACAAAACAAATGGGAATCTTGTACTCTCAAAAATGGAAAGAAAATTTAAAAGACCTAAATAAATAGAAAGATACCTTATGTTCATGGATTGGAAGACTTAATACTGCTAAGATGTCAGTACTCTCCAAACTGATTTACACATTCAACACAGCCCACATCAAAATCCCAGCTGTCTCCTTTGCAGAAATTGGCAAACTGATACTAAAAATAGTATGGAAATGCAAAGGATGCAGAATAACCAAAACAGTCTGGAAAAAGAAGAACAAAGTTGGATGACTCACACATCCTGATTTGAAACTTCATACAAAGTTTTAATAATCAGGAGCATGGCCTACTGGCATAAAAATAGATATGTGAATCAATGGGATAAACCTGAGAGTCTAGAATCAAACCCTCACATTTAGAGTGAATTGATTTTTGACAAGGAGGCCAGGCAATTCAATGAAGAGAGAATACTTTCAACAAGTGGTAGTAAGACTAGTGAATGTCACATGCAAAAGAATAAAGTTGAACCTCTACCTCACATCATATAAAATGATTAACCCAGAATGGATCATAGACCTAAATGTAAGAGCTAAAACTGTGAAAGAGCTAACTAAACTAGAGGTATAAATTTTCAAGACTTTGGGTTGGATTAGGCTCTGGGTTTTTAGATACGACACCAAAATCACAAGCACCTCTCCCCCCAACAAAGAAAAGATATAGTAGACATTACCAAAATGTTTAACTGTTTTGCTTTCAGTGACATCATCAAGAAGTGAGAAGACATACTACAGATTAGGAGAAAATATTTGCAGATCCTACATATAACTGATATATACCAAGAATATGGAAAAAATTTGTACTCTTATATATTGTGACTAGTAAGGTAAAGTGGTGTGGCCACTGTGGTTAACCATTTGGTGGTCCCTTCAAAAGTTAAACATAGAATTATCATATGACCTAGTAATTCTACTCCTAGGTATACACCCAAAAGAACTGAAAACAGGTTTTCAAACAAATACTTGTATGCCATTTTTCATAGCAGTGTTTTTCACAATAGCTCAAAGGTAGATGCAACTCAAATATCCATCAAGGGATGAACAGATAAACAAAAAGTGGTATATTCATGCAACAGAATACTAGTCAGCCATAAAAAGGAGTGAAGCACTGATAAATGCTACAACAATGTATGAACCCTGAAAGCATGCTAAGTTAAAGAAGACATAAAAGGCCACATGTTAAAAAAAAAAAAAAGGCCACATATTGTAGGATTTCACTTACATGAAATACCCAGAATAGGCAATCCTCAGAAATAGGAAGTAGATTAGTGGTTGCCAGGGCTTGGAGGAGAGAGGGATGGGGAGTAACTGGTGATGAATACAGGGTTTCTTGTTGGGGTGATTAAGGCGTGTTAGAATTGGATAGTGATGATAATTGCACAACTCTGTAAATACACTAAAAGCCATGGGTTGTGTCACCTTAAATTGGTGAATTATATGGGTGAATTAGAATTCTCCAGAGAAACAAAACCACTAATATAGATGATAGATAGATAGATGATAGATAGATAGATAGATGATAGGTAGATGCATACATACATACAGAAGAGGACATTTATTATGAAAATTGGCTTAGTGATTAGGGGGACTAAATTCCACAATCTGCTGTCTACACACAGATTAACCAGGAAAGCTGGCGGTGTAATTCAGTTCAAGTCTAAAGGCCTGAGAATCAAGGGAGAGATAGTGTAATCCCTAGTCTGGACTGTCCCAGCCTAGGAGAAAGTAATTAACTTTTCCTTCCTCTTTGTGTTCTGTATCTGGCCCTCAACGGATTGGATGATGCCCACCCACTACAGGTAAGGAAGGATCTTCTTTTCTCTGTCCATGAATCAAATGCTAATCTCTTGGGGCATCTGGGTGGCTCAGTGGGTTAAGCCTATGCCTTTGGCTCAGGTCATGATCTCAGGGTCCTGGGATCAAGCCCCACATCGGGCTCTCTGCTCGGCAGGGAGCCTCCTTCCCCTCTCTCTCTGCTTGCCTCTCTGTCTACTAGGGATTTCTGTCTGTCAAATAAATAAATCAAATCTTTAAAAAAATGCTAATCTCTTTCAGAAACACTCCCACAGACAAACCCAGGGATACCGTTTTGCCAGCTATCTAGACATCTTTTAGTTCAGTCAGGCTGACACCTAGATAAACCAATGCATATGGAATGTCAGTTGTATTTCAATAAAGTTGTTAAATTTTTTTAAAGATTTTATTAAATAAATTTAAATAAATAAATAAATAAATCTTTAAAATTTGCCAAGATTCAGGTGAAAGTCAACAAAATGCTATGTATAATTTCCAGTGTAAGTGTTGCAAAAGTACTGTGAAAATATGACAGAGAATAGGTGGGATAATGCAAGTTCTATCTTCCTAACTATAAAATTTATATTTTCATAGCATTAGTTGGTGACTAAAATTCCATTAAGTATAATACTTAAGTATTATATTCAAATGTTCTAAATCTCAGACTTCCTTTCCTTAGCTTTTCCACAGATATAAAATTTTACCTTTGACTCAGATTCCACAACTAAAATGAAAATAGAAAAATATGATTCTCTTAACCTGTAGATGTGAAATTAAAATTAATTTGCAGGAAGCATGATGAAATAAGATGGTTTAAAATTTTTCGTGGATATATAACTCATTCTTCAAATAAGATCTAAGTTGTGGGGTGTGCCTGGGTGGCTCAGTGGGTTAAGCGTCTGTCTTCGGTTCAGGTCATGATCACAGACAGGGTCCTGGGATTGAGTCCCACCTTGGGCTCTCTGCTCAGCAGGGAACCTGCTTCTCCCTCTCCCTCAGCCTGTGGTTCCCCCTGCTTGTGCTCTCTCTCTCTGTGTCAAATAAATAAATAAAATCTATTAAAAGAAAAAAAGAAAGAAGTTGGAAGTCTAGCATGTGAAGAGATGAAAATGTAAATGGAGCTCATTTGGTTGAGGTATGGAGAGAAGGAAGCCTTTACCTCCATACCCACTCCTACAAAAACATCTCAGCAAAGCCAGGTCTAAGCAGCTCCTTACTATTCCATGAACATAGTTTATTTTTTAATTTTAATTTAATTTTATTTTGAGTGGGAGGTGGGGAGGAGCAGAGGGAAAGGGAGAGAGAGAATCCCAAGCCGACTGCCCACTGAGTGTGGAGCCTTAGGCAGGGCTTGATTTCCCTGAGATCATGACCTGATCCGAAATCAAGAGTCAGTTACTTAACCAACTGAGCCACCTAGGCACCCCTTTTTTATTTTTTTAAAATTTATTTATTTACTTATTATTTTAAGATTTATTTATTTGAGAGTGAGTGAAAGAGTGGGGAGGGGGCGGAGAGAGAGAGAGACTCTCACGCAGACTCTGCTGGGCACAGAGCCTGACATGGGGCTTGGCGTGGGGCTTGGCATGGGGCGTGGCTCAGGGCTCGATCTCACAACTCTGAGATCAAGAGTCCCAGGCTTTACCTACTGGGCCAGCCAGGCACCCTTAATGGAGCACAGTTTAAACAGTGTTGGGACTCGGCATACCAGTTTTTGACAAGGTACAAAAACTCTGTAGGCTTCTGTTTCCTATCTGTCAGATGAAAGATTGAACTAAAACCCTAAAGTCCCTTCCTACTCTCAAAGTCCGTAACTATGTAGCCCTATAATGGATAATACAAAGGCTAGTATCTGTTGGCTTCCAAATTTTTACCAATCACCCCAGAGCTTAAAGAATTATTTTATCTTAATTTATTTTTTTTCTTAATTTAATTTTTAAAAGATTTTATTTATCCATTTGAGAGAGAGAGAGAGAGACAGAGTGCACAAACAAGGGGAGGGGCAGAGGGAGAAGCAGACTCCCCGCTGAGCTGGGAGCCAGATGTGGGGCTTGCTCCCAGGACCCCAAGATCATGATGAGACCATGAGTTGATCCTTAGGGTCCTTGATCCCAGGACCCCAAGAGCACGAGTTGAAGGCGGACATTTAACCATCTGAGCAATCCAGGGACCCCACTGACTTTTTAAAAAGATTTATTTGTTCATTTTCAGAGAGAGAGATAAAGAGAGAGAGAGGGGGCACACACAAAAGGTGGGGAGGGGCAGAGGAAGAGGGAGAGAGGGAATCCCAAGCAGACTCCCCACCCAGCACAGCCCAACTTGGGGCCCCATCCTATGACCCAGAGCTGAAACCAAGTCACACACCCAAAGGACTGAGCCACCACCTGCCCCCAGGGCTTAAGGAATTTGAACTACGATCAAACAAGCCTTCAGCTATAACCACCTTTCCCAAACTTAAAAAATGCCTTGAACAGTAAACTTCAGATGAAAACAGAGAGGAAGGGAAAGGCTTATATCAAAGTCAATGAAATAGTCTGAACAAAGGGCAGCTGCTTTCCATTGATCTTTCTTATCTCTTAGATAAAGGTAGTTAATGGCCCATAAATACAAACAAAGGATATGCTTATCCCTGGAGGCAGGAGGGTGGCAGCATCCCAGGGAAAAGCAGAAGAAAGGGCCTCTCCTGAGAGGGGAACCTGGCCACTGGTCAGATAGCTGGGGAGTGGGCAAACACTTGACATTTTAGGAAAAAGAAACTAGTTGGAAAGTTGAGGGGTGGGTGGAGGCCAGATCTGTGCTGGCTAAGGTGCTGCCAAGATTGGGAGAGGCGGTGTTAAATAAAGGACATGGCAGCCTTCACACAGCAACATCTGAGGGAGAGCCTCAGCAGGTCTTCTAGAAACATGGTCCTAACTCTTCATACTCACATTGGGGCCCGTGGACCAGCAGCATGGGCAGCACCAGTGAATTTATTAGAAACCCTGAGGGGCGCCTGGGTGGCTCAGGCAGTTAAGCATCTGACTTCAGTTCAGGTCACAATCTCAGCATCTTGGATCTCAGGGTCTCTGTGTCCCCCTCCCCACAGGGCTCTGCATTCAGCGGGGAGTCTGCTTCTTCCTTTCTCTCTCCCTCTGCCCCCACCCCTGGCTCATGTGCGTGCTTGCTCTCTTTCTCTAATAAATAAAATCTTAAAAAAGGAAACGCAGAATCTCTGGTCCAACCCATACATACTAGATCACAATCCACATTTTAGAAAAATATTTATTTATTTATTTATTTATTTATTTATTTATTGAGAGAGAGAGAGCGAGCGAGCGTGAGAGGGGAGAAGGTCAGTGGGAGAAGGAGACTCCCCATGGAGCTGGGAGCCTGATGTGTGACTTGATCCTGGGACTCCGGGACCATGACCCGGGCCTAAGGCAGTCGCTCAACCAACTGAGCCACCCAGGTACCCCACGATCCACATTTTTACAAGATTCCTGGTGATCACATAGTAGAGTTTGGATGTAGCTGGAATCCGAGCTTCACAAAGATGGCAACTGTACTTGCTAGACCTAGAGACAGGGAGGGCTCCCAAGAACTCAAACAATCATATCTGAGTTCCAGCCATCTTATAAAGAAAAGCCTGAAAGTTAAAACAAAGGGTCACCTGGGTGGCTCAGTCAGTTAAGCATCTGCCTTTGGCTCAGGTCGTGATCCCAGGGTCCTGGGATCCAGCCCCCTGTCGGGCTCTCTGCTCAGCAGGAAGCCTGCTTCTCCCTCTCCCACTCCCCCTGCTTGTATTCCCTCTCTCGCTGTCTCTCTGTCAAATATATAAATAAAAATCTTAAAAAAAAAAAAAAGTTAAACAAACAAGAAACCCTTCATTCTAAAAATGATTAAAATCCTCTTTCAGTCTTGGGAAAAGTTGGTATAAGCTTAGATTAATTGTGATTAATCCTGAATGTGATAAGTAAAGATGATACAAGATGAAACAATCCTAAGAGTTAGCATCACAAGAAAAAAAAGTCTTTTTCTGTCTTCTCTCTCTCTTTTTATAGATTTTTATTTATTTATTTATTTATTTATTTGACACAGAGAGAGAGAGAGAGAGAGAGAGAGAGAACGAGCAGGAGAGGAGGGGCCGAGGGAGAGGGAGAAGATGACTCTCGCGGAGCAGGGAGCTTGTCGTGGGGCTTGATCCTAGGATTCTGGGAAATGACCTGAGCTGAAGGCAGATACTTAGCCATCTTAGCCACCCATGTGCCCCTAAATTTGGTTTCATTTCATGGGAATCCCTGAATTAAGAAAGGGTAGATTTCTCCAACAGTAGCTAATTGTCTATTCCATTTTCAGGTATGTTCATGGAGAAGTGATCTCCCTTTCATTCATCCATCCATTCCTTTTACTCATATATTTACTGGACAGTGTGGTAGGTGCATGGTAAGGTTGTGCTAGGGGTAATGGCTGAATAAACCAGACATGTCCCCTGCCCTCAGGCAGTTCACAGTCTGGTATGTTCCTGGCATGCCACCCTTACCGATTGTATCTTGTTTTTTGGTTTTGTTTTCAAGATATAATTCACATACCATTATATATACCCTTTATTTTTTTTTAAAGATTTTATTTATTTATTTGACAGACAGAGATCACAAGCAGGCAGAGAGGCAGGCAGAGAGAGAGGAGGAAGCAGGTCCCATGCAGCGCAAAGAGCCCAATGCGGGGCTCGATCCCAGGACCCTGGGATCATGACCTGAGCTGAAGGCAGAGGCTTTAACCCACTGAGCCACCCAGGTGCCCCTATATATACCCTTTAAAGTACCAGTTGTATTTTCATTTATTTTTGCAAATATTTGTTGAATGTTGGGTTAATTGTAAGGCACTATGTTAGGTAAGTGAAATACATATAGACTGAACCCGCTTGGGTCTTATGGGAAGATTTACTAAATAGTAAAAATATTACAATTCAGTTTCTTTATATCCATCGATGGATTTTTCTCCAGTTTTATTAAGATACAATTGACATACATTACTATATAATTCAAGGTGTACAGCAGGGGGGTTGGACTTCCATATATTGTGAGATGATGACTGCAGTAAATACAGTTAGCATCCATTGTCTCATAGAGACACAATAAAAAGAGAAGGTGAGGGTGCCTGGTGGCTCAGTTGGTTAAGCATCTGTCTTCGGGTCATGATCCTGGGGTCCTAGGGTGGAGCCACGGACAGACTTCCTATTCAGCAGGGAGCCTGCATCTCCCTCTCCCTCTACCATCCCTCCTGCGTGTGCTTTCTCAAGCACTCTCTCTTTCTCTTTCTGTTAAATAAATAAATAAAATCTTTAAAAACAACAACAACAACAAAATACAAAACCAAATTTACCTGACATTGAAAAGGAGCATGGGGGCCCCTGGGTGGCTCAATGGGTTAAAGCCTCTGCCTTTGGCTCAGGTCATGATCCCAGGGTCCTGGGATGGAGCCCCACATCAGGCTCTCTGTTCAGCAGGGAGACTGCTTCCTCCTCTCTCTTTGCCTGCCTCTCTGTCTACTTGTGATCTCTGTCTGTCAAATAAATAAATAAAATTTTTTAAAAAAAGGAAAGAATAGGAGCATGAAGATACTATGAGTAGATATCATATAATGCCCACCATCATAATTTATTTTCAGCAGAATTTCAGTAGTTTAAATTATTACCAGGGATGGGTTTTTTAAGTAAACAAAATTTACCATAAAATGTGGGTAAACTTCAGCCAAATGTGGGTCTACTTTAGCCTAATATGGGTAATGCCCATATTAGGTGTAAGGTGTAATGTCCTACACATTCTAGTTTTCTAAAATATTTTTAGAGGGGCTCCTGGGTGGCTCAGTGGGTTAAGCCTCTGCCTTTGGCTCAGGTCATGATCTCAGAGTCCTGGGATTTAGCCCTACATCAGGCTCTCTGCTCAGCAGGGAGCCTGCTTCCTGCCCCTCTCTCTGTCTGCTGCTCTGCCTCCTTGTGATCTCTCTCTCTCTCTGTCAGATAAATAAATAAAATCTTTTAGAAAAATAAAATATTTTTAGAAATGCTGCTTATGTAGCCACATTATCCATAAAGAAGTTCCTCAGCATGAATCCTGCCATGCAAGCCTGGGTAATACTGGGAGAAGAGAAGTTTATCTTTGGTCCTTTCAGGATTTTCTTTTTTCTTTCTTTTTTTAAAATCTTAATTATTTGAGAGAGAGAGCAGAAGAGAGAGAGAGAGAGAGAGAGAGATGCGAGCATGTGTGCTTGTGCACTAGAGCTGGGGGAGGGGCAGAGGAGAGGGAGAGAGAGAGAATCTCAAGCATACTTTATGCTGAGGTGAGAGCCCCACCCAGAGTTCCATCTCAAGTCCTGAGCCAAAATCAAGAGTCAGATTCTTAACCGACTGAGCCACCAGAAGCCCCTCAGAATTTTCTTTTTACTTAATAAAAAACCAAAACACTGGGGCCTGGGTGGCTCAGTGGGTTAAAGCCTCTGCCTTCAGCTCAGGTCATGATCCCAGAGTCCTGGGATCGAGCCTTGCATCAGGCTCTCTGCTCAGCAGGGAGCCTGCTTCCCCTTCCCTCTCTGCCTGCCTCTCTGCCTACTTGCGATCTCTGTCTGACTTGTGATCTCTGTGAAATAAATAAAATCTTTAAAAAAAAACAACAAACACCAAAACACTTCAGTGTAATAGTTAATACAAACAAAAGAATGTGTTATAGTAATATGAGAATATGTGTTCTGCTTAAGAACAAAAACATTATCAATATCAGGATTTACTACCTTTTGGGAACTTATGCCTATTTCTGACGGATTCTGGCTTCTAGAGACCCGGCATTAAGGTAAAAAGTTTGAGAAATGCATACTCAGTAAGGTCCTACTTGCTGAGAATCGCTTTAGATGTGCCATTCTTTTTTTTTTTTTTTAAGATTTTATTTATTTGACAGGCAGAGATCACAAGTAGGCAGAGAGGCAGGCAGAGAGAGAGAGGAGGAAGCAGGCTCCGTGCTGAGCAGAGAGCTCTAAGGACCCTGCGATCATGACCTGAGCTGAAGGCAGAGGCTTTAACCCACTGAGCCACCCAGGCGTCCCTAGATGTGCCATTCTTGAGGGTATAAAAATTTTAAGCATTTTTTTCTTGATAAGAAAAGTGTATATATTCATTGTAGACATTTTTGAACTTAGGAAAACATATGAGGAAAATTAAAATAATAATCCCACTGCCTCCAGATAATTGTTAACGTTTTGAAATATGCAGGCATACACATAGACACACAACTCACATAAGAATGCACTATTAGGTGTCTTGATTTCCTTTCAAGACATAAAGATATGAGTCCCTAATAGTGGAATTTCAGATGTTGTGATAGGTTGGTGGGAAACTTACTTGGGAGTAAGGTTTTTCTCAAATTGTACCAAACAAAACATTGCTTTTACCAAAGGGTAGCATTATAGTGATGTTCCTCAGATAATATTCAGCTATTAAGTAACCCAAAGAGCCCCTAGGGCCATGAGAAGGATGTTAGTAATTTCACAGTGTAATTCAAAGAAACTGGCATCAAATTCATATACTCAGAGTAAGATAAGAGCATTCAGCCAAATTCATGCAAAGGAAGCATATGCCTGAAGCCTTATGCATTCACAAGCTCACAGATACAAATTTACCCAGACTGATGGGTAGTGGTAGAATCAGAAGAGTTTGAACAGTGAAATGACACCAGAATAGAACTGGAGTGCCAGGAAACCTTAGGTCCTCCCGGTAAACCATCTACAAACCAGACAAAGCCGGGCAGGCAAGTGTGTCTGTATCTGGGGGGTAAATGAGGAGATGAGAGTTAAATGAAAGACATACCAGTTTCAAATGTGTCTCACATGAATGTCTTTTCTAATTGAGTGATGGTAACTAGTCTAGCAGGTTCTTCTGTCCCCTTGGGGGGAAAGCCTGTGCAAACAGGTAACTCTTGCACAAGGTTTTTTTGGATTAACAAATTTTGGGTTTTATGTGAAGACCCTCCACCAAAGAAGAGAGCCTATCTAGAGACTAGAAAGATGCTTTCTAGAAAGCAGAGCTAATATTTCCCTGTTGGTTTTAGTCTCTAGGACTTAGGGAAACAGTATCTCCGTTTAAGAGGCTTGGAAGTGGAACTTGGGGGTGTCAAGTTCAGGAATTTGAATTGAGAGACAAGCTTAGGAAGGAACAAAAATGAAAAAACATGCCAGAGGTAGGGTCCAAAATATTAGAAGCCAAATAAACTAGAATCAGAGTCCAAAGCCAAGCTCACAAATCACAGGGTTGAGGGAGAAAAGGCTACCGGTAAAATTCAGAATACAAGGAAAGTACAGGAAGGCTGGCGTCAAATAGTAAGCTTCTGTATATTTTTCTGAAGAGCACTAAAAATGTAAACAGTTGCCTACATGAGCAGATCTGGTGGGTTTGGAGGGAGACAAGGTCACTTCAGCACTCACAAGCCCAAAGGTTCATATCTGGCATCCAACCTTGATACCTAACTATATGGTATGCCAGCCAGTATAGGTACTTAGCAAACAATATATTTTTAAGATATTTTATTTATGTATTTGAGAGAGAGAGAGAGAGAGAGAGAGCATGAGTGGAGGGGAGGGGCAAGAAAGAGGGAGAAGCAGGGAGCCAGACACAGGGTTCAACCCCAGGACCCTGAGATCATGACTTGAGCAGAAAGCAGACACCCAATGGACTGAGCCACCAGGCACCCCATTTAGTAAACGATACAAAACAAATAAACTAGTATACCTTACATTTGTTTAAATGGTTATATTGAGAAAGTTCTCAGAATTTTCTGTTGTGATGCTTGTAGATAGAAATGATTGGGGACGCCTGGTGGCTCAGTTGGTTAAGCGGCTGCCTTCTGCTCAGGTCATGATCCCGGCGTCCTGGGATCCAGTCCCACATCGGGCTCCTTGCTCGGCAGGGAGCCTGCTTCTCCCTCTGCCTCTGCCTGCCTCTCTGTCCGCCTGTGCTCGCTCCTGCCCTCTCTCTCTCTGACAAATAAATAAATAAAATATTTTATGAAAAAAAAAAAAAGAAAGAAATGATTGTGTGTCTCACTTGAAAGAGGTCATCCTTGTAGATTTATCAAACAGAGAAATCACCATCTGTATGCTATAGCAAACTATCGCTGAAAATCTAAAAATAATAGGTCAGTCTTATAAAAGCCACTTGCCCGTTAATCACATGCTTAATAGCTTTGTTGGATTTGATGTTCCCACTGTAAGTGCTTTAGGTTTCAAATTCAGCATTCTGGTCATTTTTTGTTTCTTTGGGTTTCGTAGCTGTAAATTATGTTTGGTGTTATCTTGACTAATGTTTTGTTGTCTGAACAACTGGAGTTGAGCAGTAATGGTTAATCGAGAGGTAGATTATCACATTCTTACGTTCCTCTTCTAATATGAAAAATACGTATAGGGCTCTTGCTTAACACTATGTTCAGACGATACCCGCATCAGGCAAGATTTCATTGAAAACATACACAGGCTAAATATAATAGTTTTACCACCTTTCAAAATGTTTCACATTTTGGTTTTATTCCTTGATGGAGTAGGAAGGTTTCTCTCTAACTGGCCCAGAATATAAGTCTGTTAGAAGGTGTCTCCCACCAAGCACAGTCCCCACCCTTCAGGCCAATCTAGTCTGAAAATTCCATTGGTAACAAGAGCGCAGTGAGATTTTTCTCCGGCTTCATGGAGTCCAGACTATTCTCTTGCTACTCAAAATTACTTTAAGAGTTAATTGAGGTTTGGTTTTCTTAATTCCCCTTACCCCTTCCCCCAGATCAGCTAAAGGTCTTTGTCAGTTTCTTCTGACTGCTTTGTTCTCTTTCCACTTGGCTTAAGAATAAAGAGATGATAGTCAACAAAGGCACATCCTTATACTGACTGAGTGAACTTCAAATCCACGGGGAGTCATTTGCTATTCTCTTAAAAAGAGAGCAAAGCTTCCGTACCAATAGCCACCCAGCTGTTCTGTTTGCTTGTGTTTCCTGCACGGTCTCCTTCTCATAGAAAGTCTTACATTTTAACTTATACCAAAGCACGCTCTTTGTATAACTTTTATTAAATGATTGTAATGTGTTCACTGGAAATACAGTTGAGCAAATTAAAGGAAAATTCTCCACGACCTCACCAGTCTTTGTGGCAGTGTTTTTCTATATATGTTCATGCATACAGATATTCACACTAATTTAAATAGCAATCGTCTGTGCATACTGGTTTTTAGCCCACACTTTTCTGTATAAAAATATACTTTTCAACAACATCATTCTTCATATGATGTGTTGCAGTCCACCTCATAGATGTTCCATAATTTGGTTGTTGAATATTTCCTGTTTCAAATTATGTCTCCCTATAGGATTTAAACCTTCCTGTAATGGCCTTAACTAAAATTTAATTAAGTTGTAGCTTTAGTTAAAAAAAAAAAAAAAGATGTAGCCTTGGTTGTTTTTTAGTTAAAATTTCGGCAAATGGCCTCTGGGTAAAAAGCTATACATAGTTTTAAGACATTAAAAAAACACGGTCAAACTGTCTTGTTGAAAGATTTTACTTTTACGTAATCTCTACACCCAACGTGGGGCTTGAACTTATAACCCTGAGATCAAGAGTTATGTGTTCCACTGACTGAGCCAGCCAGGTGCCCCACAAACTATTAATAATGACCTGTAAGAGAAAAGTTAGCTATTTATTTATTTATTTATTCATTCATTCATTCATTCATTCATTTTTAAGTAGGCTCCACACCCAACATGGAGCCCAGGTTGGGGTTTAAACTCATCACCCTGAGATCCAGACCTGAGCTGAGATCAAGAGTCAGCTGCTTAGCTGACTGAGCCACACAGGTGCCCCTACAGTAAAAATATTTTTTTTTTTTAAAGATTTTATTTATTTATTTGTTATAGAGAGAGAGAGCGCGAGCACAGGCAGACAGAGTGGCAGGCAGAGGCAGAGGGAGAAGCAGGCTCCCTGCCAAGCAAG
Source organism: Taxidea taxus jeffersonii (assembly GCA_003697995.1). Lineage (NCBI taxonomy): Eukaryota > Metazoa > Chordata > Mammalia > Carnivora > Mustelidae > Taxidea > Taxidea taxus. Next base: position 50,071 of record RCUC01134439.1, read on the forward strand.
GAGCCCGATGTGGGACTCGATCCCAGGATGCTGGGATCATGACCTGAGCCGAAGGCAGCTGCTTAACCAACTGAGCCACCCAGGCGTCCCAGTAAAAATATTTTTGAATCAAATAGGGAATGGCAGCTCTAGGTGTACAAATTTTGGGTAAATGAGGGTCAGTGGGTCTGCTCAGAATCTCTGCTGTCACACAAAATGCACCAAACTCTCCCCTAATCTCCTCTTGGCACTGTCTTCCACCAATGTTTAGTAACTTCATATGAAAATATTCTTCCCTAAGAGAGCGATACTGATAATGAGCCAAGGCTCCAGAGTCAGATGGGCCCGGGCTCAAATTTAGGCTCAAGGTCTCTGTGGGTTTGGGCAAGGTATTTAATCTCTCTGAATTCCAGATCATTGATCTATAAAATGGGAGAGATAATATTATCTACCTCATTGACATTCTAAGTTTCAGCCAAGTTAGTATATATAATGCCCTTATCAAACCTTCTGGCAATTATTTTAATTATCATTATTTATCAAGTTTTTATTCGTATATAAAGCAACACAATGCTATGTTCCAAAAAAAGTTGTCCTACATTGATCTTAATATTCTAGTTTTCTAAAGCTATTCAAATTTTAATCAAAGTTGAGATTAGCTTATGCAAATTAAACTTTTCTATATTTGAAAATCCACTTTGATGTAAAATAGAAATATATGCAAAGAATTTGATAAATATTCCTAATAAAAAAACATTCACGGGGATTGAGGAGTCATGTAAATCGTTCATAAGATCCACATTCTACTTAATTTATACACAAAACCCGGTTAATCATCTTAGCCACATATATTTACTTCCTGGAAAAAAAGGAGAAGTTTTATTTCATCTAGGGTTATGTAATTAATGACTTGAACTGATTACAAAGAAGAGGAATCACAGTATTTGAGAGTTCCTCAAATGAAGATCCCAGGCCTAGAAAGGTGCATGTAACTTACTCACACTGCAGGGGTAGGCCGGGGCATACCTGGTATCCCACGCCCAAAGCTGTTGACTCAGTGCTTTCTTTTTTTTTTTTTTTTAATTTATTTATTTGACACAGAGAGAGAGATCACAAGTAGACAGAGAGGCAGGCAGAGAAGGGGGTGGGAAGCAGGCTCCCCGAAGAGCAGAGAGCCCAGTGCCAGGCTGTATCCCAGGACGCTGAGATCACAACTCAAGCCAAAGGCAGAGGCCCAACCGACTGAGCCACCCAGGTGCCCTGACCGAGTGCTTTCCAGGGTACTGCGCCATATCTCAAATGGAGAGAAATTATTATTATTATTTTTTTTTTAAGATTTTATTCACTTATTTGACAGACAGAGATCACAAGTAGGCAGAGAGGCAGGCAGAGAGAGAGAGGAAGGGAAGCAGGCTCCGGGCTGAGCAGAGAGCCCGATGTGAGGCTCGATCCCAGGACTGGGATCATGACCTGAGCTGAAAGCAGAGGCTTTAACCCACTGAGCCACCCAGGTGCCCCTCAAATGGAGAGAAATTCTAAGCTGCATTCAGTCACCGGTTTATCTGCAGTAGCAAAAGCTAGGGGAATTTTGCTTTCACCAGGTTTCTGCTCCTAGAACTCAGTAGCATTTACATATTTATTTATTTTAAAAACTTACAATTTTTATTTACTATGATGAAATAGACCTTTTTTTGAAAAAGATTTCACTTATTTATTTGAGTGAGAGAGAGCAAGGAGGGGAGAGATGAGGGAGGTGGGAGAGGCAGACTCCCCACTGAGCAGCACCCCCCGCCCCCCATCCCAACAGGGGGCTCGATTCCCAGGACCCTGGGATCAGGACCTGAGCTGAAGACAGATGCTTACCTGACTCTGCCACTCAGGTGCCCTTTCTATTTATTTTGTCGATTGCCTGTTTTCCCTCACTAGCATATAAGCTTCCCAAAGGCAGGAATTTTTGTCTGTTTCACTCCAACTCTAATGCCCGGGACAGTGTAGGTACCTAGTAGATGTTCGATACTCCCTGAGTGAGTGAAAAATTACTGGCCCTTTGCCTTTCCTTTACATAATATGAATTGTAATTAAGGCATATTTTCTGGCTGAATTATATAAATCATTGTGGCCTTTCTCTGAAACTAAAATGCTTTTCTAATGTATCAGCTCAAAACCTTATTTTCCACACACCAGGACAACATTACTATTAGTACTTTGATTTTAGCTGCCTTCTGAGCAAACCAGTCTATAAGTCCAGCTCTAAAAATAATTTTTATATGTTTAAAAAATGAAAGAGCTGAAGAATATTAGGATCAAAGATAAAAAAAAAAAAGTCATCCTTTTCGACCTGAATCCAAACAGGTAAATTTAAAAATGGTTCTGAGTTTTGTCCCAGAATGGGATGGAATCTTCAGGAAAGTGGATATTAAACAAATTACTACTCTGCTTAAAAATTCTGGAGATGCCATGACTTGCAAAATACATAGTGAAAACAGCTTGTGAACACTGAACAATAAGAATCTAGTTGAGATGAAAGGAGAGTATACATTACAGTCAGAACTCCCCTGAAACGACACTAAAGGTGGTTGCTTGTTTCGTTTGTTTGTTTGTTTGTTTTTAACTTTCCAGAAATCATTGTCCTTTCCTACAACTACAAAAGTATTTTAAAAGATGGTGCTCTCTTGGGGGGAGAAAAAAAAGCAAGGAAGCAAAAGCATATCAAAAAACAGGACTAAGGGACGCCTGGGTGGCTCAGTTGGTTAAGCAGCTGCCTTCGGCTCAGGTCATGATCCTGGCATCCTGGGATCGAGTCCCACAGCGGGCTCCTTGTTCGGCAGGGAGCCTGCTTCTCCCTCTGCCTCTGCCTGCCTCTCTGTCTTCCTGTGCTCGCTCACTCTCTCTCTCTCAAATAAATAAATAAAATATTAAAAAAAAAAAACAGGACTAAGAACTTCTGATAGTATCGTTTCCCTTTTTTTCTTTTTTTTTAAAGATTTTATTTATGTATTTGACAGAGAGACACACAGCGAGAGAGGGAACACTAGCAGGGGGAGTGGGAGAGGTGAGAAACAGGCTTCCCTCCTAGCCGGGAGCCCGATGCGGGGCTCCATCCCAGGACCCTGGCTGGGATCATGACCTGAGCTGAAAGCAGACATTTAATTGACTGAACCACCCAGGTGCCTCCTTTTCTTTTTTCTTTTTAACCATTGAATTATTTCAAATTACTTTTCTGCACTATGGCCTCCTGATTGCTGTTAATTCCAATAGGCTTCAAGAATCAAAAGAGTTGGGACGCCTGGGTGGCTCAGTTGGTTGGGCGGCTGCCTTCGGCTCAGGTCATGATCCCGGCGTCCTGGGATCGAGTCCCGCATCGGGCTCCTTGCTCGGCAGGAGCCTGCTTCTCCCTCTGCCTCAGCCTGCTGCTCTGTCTGCCTGTGCTCCCTCTCTCTCTCTCTAACTAATAAATAAAATCTTAAAAAAAAAAAAAAGAATCAAAAGAGCTTCCTTGACAGAAGTGCAGGATATCTACAGTTAAAGCACTGATGTTGTAAGGGCTGGTCACTTCCGGCCTACAAAATTCACAGGTCAGACCATCAGCTTCCCCAGGCCACTGATTCTACCCGGACCTGGGCTTCTATCCTGGGTAAAGCAAGTGTATAAGAAGAATCCTTTTGAAATCCTGAAGCCAGGTTTATAATTTCTGTCATCATCTTCAGTCCCAGTTCAAAATAGAAGTCCTTTTTGCCATGCCCTTTTGTGCTGCTTATACTCTTGCTTCCTTTTCCCATTCTTGACCTTCCACTAGTGGGAAGTGCCAATGGGACATTAGGGAGCAGCTCCAGATCTCCCACAATCTCCTTCCTCTCACTTCACCCATTCTTGGTATGGATAAGTGTCATTCTTTCAACCAGTGACACCTCCAAGTGCCTTTGTTATAGACATTCTGGAGCCCCCATGGCTGTCTGTCACTCTTCCTCTACAAAGCTTTTGACTCTGCCTCCTGAGATTTTCCATGATAAACAGATCTCTCCTCTACATCCTTAACCTATTCATTGGATACTTTCCTCATGACTGTCCCCTGAGGACTCATAACTAAATTCTAGTTCATTTATAAGTGTATTCCTTGCCCCTTTCCATATTGGAGGCTGCTCATTCTGAAAAATGCAACGTATCTGGAAGTCACAAATTAAGGTCTCAATTTACCTCTATTCTTCCCCCCACTTTCTATGGTAAAAACCTTTGATCCCCTGGGACTCTAGTCATTGGTGACCCATTTTTCTACCCCAGTCTTTTTTTTTCCTTCTTTCCTTCCTTTCTTCCTTCTCTTCTCTTCTCTCTCTCTCTCTCTTTCTTTCTTTCTTGTATCTTGTTTAGAGGGAAAAGTAAATCAAACTAACGTTTGTTAATCTCCTAGTTTAAGAGTTGGCAAACTTTTTTTTTTTAATAAAGTATCACATAGCAAATACTTTTTTCTTTGTGGGCCATGCTGTCTCTGTCATAACTCCTTAATTCCTCTTTAATTGCCATTTTTAGTGCAAAAAAGAGCCATAGACAGTAGTGAACAAATGGGCACGGCTGTGTTCCAATAAAGCTTAATTTACAAAAACAGGCTTCAGGGTAGATTTGGCCCAAGGGCTGTAGTATGCCAACCCCTGTCTGAGTATGTGCCAGTCACTGTACAGTCTGTCATGGGAAACTATGACAATTCCCCAAGAGGGCGGAGTAGTAGACAATGAAAGTTAAGGACCTAGCATGGTGACTGGTTTACAGTGGGCGCTTGATAAATGGTTGCTACAAATGATGATTAATCTTAAATGACTCAGCAAGATAAATATTTTATGCCAGAGGAAAGAGGCTCAGGGACATTAAAGAACTTGCTTATGGAGTAAACAAGGATCCAAAAGCCGAAACTGTCTGCTTGATCCTTTCCCAATGAATATAGTTGACTGAGTTTGATTTAACTGTAGAAATCTAGGTGAAAGAAGAAGTAAGGCCCAGGAAATAGAGTTTAGGGGAGTGATTGGAATAGATTCAAATTTTCTGCAGAAACCTGCTTTCTCCTTTTGGTTTTCTAATTGATGATCCTCATTAGGATCCATTAGCATATCAAAAGAGTATTAAAATAGCAATTAACTTTGGTGGCTAAAGTAAACACAAACACAATTTTCCCTTTGACAAGCTCAAAAGAAAATGCTCTAATAATTCTTAATGAAGGCAGCAGGCATCAGTAAATAAATCATTACGTTGAGAATTAACATGTCATTTGAGTCAGTTAAGACAGGATTTGTTAACTTGCTGTTCTCTTTTAGGTATTGTCAGTTAATGGTTATTGCTAGCATAGAATTATTCACAACTATATTTAAGGCTCTGGACCCAACTCAAAGAACTTTCTCACATAGACTGCACAGGGAAGAAATATGGGTGAGAGTGCCAGACGTTTCAGACGTGCGCAGGCATATCTGCAGATTGGAGAGGCAGAACTAGTTGGGGTTTACCTGTACTGGGGTTTTGGTAATCCCAGGGAAATGACCAGAAACATGGAGACTCAAAACTGGTGGAGAGGACAGACTCCTCACCTGCTGCTTAATTATTTGATTGATTCACCAATAATATTTACTACCGTTGTAGGTACCCGGGATATAGTAGTGAATACACTAAAGTTCCTGTCCTTATGGAATTTACATGCTGGTAGCAAGTACATAAATAGACAAGAAATGTCAATGGCCAGAGGATGGGGAAAACTTAAAACAGGGCAAGATGATAGAATGTGAATGTTGTTTTAAATAGGTTAGGCAGGGGCGCCTGGGTGGCTCAGTGGGTTAAGCCTCTGCCTTCAGCTCAGGTCATGATCCCAGGGTCCTGGGATCGAGCCCCACATCGGGCTCTCTGCTCAGCGGGGAGCCTGCTTCCTCCTCTCCCTCTCTCTGCCTGCCTCTCCACCTCCTTGTGATCTGTCAAATAAAAAAAAAAAAGGGTAGGCAGGGAACATTGAATTAGCAAACATTAAGCACTACTCCCAGCAGAAATGATTTCCTGAGAGTCCTTGTTCACATTTGCTTGAACTAATCAACACAGAACCTTGTTCTATGTGTTTCTGTTTGAAGAAACCTTATTTAATATATATCATTGATTTCTTAACACTGAACTCATGGCCAACAGCACACTTTATAGTGTGTAAACCATTCCTGAATACAGCTCTTCTAACACACTTCTGCCCCGTCTCTCCAACGCTTTCCCTTCTGTACCACTAATGCCTTTCTGGTGTCAAGGTCACCCAGTTCTGTATCCTGGAAAACTAAAAAAGAGCTGTTTTTTATAGGCATAATGTGGTTAGATGTTCAAGTCTCAGGATATGGGCTTACATTCTGTGGTCAAGAGCCATAGCTCTATGGAAGGACTAGTCTCAAGGGTGGGACACACGGCTGAGATGAGTGCTTCATTTGACTGCACATAATTGCCTCTTGTGCCCTACTAAATGGCCATCAATAGTCTATAGGCATTGACCCTTTTGTGGCTCCCCAGTAGTGGCCTCTGGGAGCGCTGGACAGTTCCAATGCTCTATTTCTCCTCTGTCTTGCCAAATGGCATCCTCCCCAACCCCTAGTTCACGTGATCCACCTTTGATCTGGGGGTTCAAGAGGACATCACTTGGCAAGATAGAGAAGATGGTGGTACCAAATAATGAAATGAGGTAGCTCCAAAGGGAATGGATTTTGAGGGGAGATACAGTGTAGGGAGGGAATTAAGAGCTGTGTTTTGAACACCTAAGATGTTAGATGCCATCGAGACATTGGAGGTAGTTTCATGGTTGCCATAACTCAGGGAAATTTGGGGTTAGAGAGGTAAATTTGGGAGTGAACAACAAAAAATGGTTGAAATTATTCTAGTTTCTATTGATCCTTTTTAGAGACACCTTCTAGGATTCAGTTCATCTTCTCCTTTTCTGTGTGAAAGGAATCATAAAAGGAGGAGATTAGGGGCGCCTGGGTGGCTCAATGGTTAAGCCTCTGCCTTCAGCTTGGGTCATGATCTCAGGGTCCTGGGATCAAGCCCCGCATTGGGCTCTCTGCTCAGCGGGGAGCCTGCTTCCCCCTCTCTCTCTGCCTGCTGGTCTGCCTACTTGTGATCTCTCTCTATATCTGTCATATAAATAAATAAAATCTTTAAAAAAAAAAAAGGAGGAGATTAGCACAAGATCATAATTAGTTTTTTGTCAGGGCATGTAAAACAATACTGAGCTTATTGAACTCATATTAAATACAATCCAGAAATTGGGGCGCCTGGGTGGCTCAGTGGGTTAAAGCCTCTGCCTTCGGCTCAGGTCATGATCCCAGGGTCCTGGGATAGAGCCCCACATCGGGCTCTCTGCTCAGCGGGGAGCCTGCTTCCTCCTCTCTCTCTCTCTGTCTGTCTGCCTCTCTGCCTACTTGTGATCTCTGTCAAATAAATAAATAAAATCTTTAAAAAAAATACAATCCAGAAATTGAACATTAGTTTTGAGATTTTTGGGCAGTCTCTGATTCTTCCATATTAGGAGGTCTTTGACCTGAATAGTGAAACATCTTTAAGGGTGACAATTTTAGAGGAATGAGTCCCTACCCTATATTCTCTGAACCATGGAGGAACCTGGGCGGCAACATTCTGGTTTACCAATCAGAGGTGTATTGCAGACTCAAACCTTCCAGGCAGCGATGCTTAGATCCATGAGGAGTGGGAAAGGGTGAGAGGGGATGCAGTAGCAATATTTTGTAGGGTTTTTTTGTCATTAAAACAATAACAAAATATTTATTAAAATAAAATGTTAATTAAAATAATTTTTAGTGGTGACAGTGGCCTTGTACTTATGTTTTTTAAAAAAGTCCGGATCTTTCAGAACTACATGCTGAAGTATTTACAGATGAAATGTCAAGTATTTGCTTCAAAATACTTGGGGTAGGGAGGGGTGTGGGAAAGGTGATTCATGAAACCAAGATTAACTATGAGTTGAAGCTGGGTGAGAAATACAGGAAGAGCTCATTATACTATTATTTTTGTTGCTGTTTCTATTTTATTGTTTTTGATTTCTTAAAACATTTTTTTAAAAAAAATTGATCTTTGAAATAGAGAATACATATATTTCTCTTTTAGAAAATATTTTGAGGGGCGCCTGGGTGGCTCAGTGGGTTAAGGCCTCTGCCTTCGGTTCAGGTCATGATCCCAGGGTCCTGGGATCGAGCCTTGCATCGGGCTCTCTGCTCGGCAGGGAGCCTGCTTTCCCCTTTCTCTCTCTGCCTGTCCCTCTGCCTACTTGTGATCTATGTCTGCCAAATAAATTAATGGAATCTTAAAAAAAAATATTTGAGAGAGCGAGCAAGCACATAAGCAGGAGGGGCAGAGGGAGAAGGAGAGAGAACCTCAAGCGGACTCCACACTGAGCTTGGAGCCCCAGATAGGGCTTTGATCTCAAGGCCCCGAGATCACGACCTGAGCCGAAAACAAGAGGTAGACACTTAACTGACTGCATGACTTAGGTGCCCCTAGAATACATATATTTCTTTTCTTTTCTTTTTTTTAACTTGACAGAGATCACAAGCAGGCAGAGAGAGGAGGAAGCAGCAGGGAGCCTGATGTGGGGCTCGATCTCAGGACCCTGGGATCAGGGTCTGAGCCGAAGGCAGAGGCTTTAACCCACTGAGCCACCCAGGCGCCCCTAGAATACATATATTTCGATTTGTGGTGAGGACACTTTGTTATGATGTGAGAAATGAAAGAAAAGAGGTCTTGTGTCTCAGATTTTCATACAGTCTTCCTGTCAACCCCTCTACCCATTATTTTTTTCTCTGCTTTTCTCCCTTTGCTAATCCCTACCTACTCTTCTTTGTGATTTGTTCTCAGGATCATTTACTCCACTTTGATTTAAGACCAAGAGCCTTGTGTCAGTCCTCCCACTGCTAGCCCAGCTGTGTTTGGCCTGTAGGCCTAGTAAAGAGAGTTGGATAAAGAATACCTGAGTAACTCCGAAAAAGACTCAGACTCAATGAGGCCATTCTGATAATGCTGAGACAGGGTCCACAGCCAGATAAGATACTGGAGTAGAGCACAAAGAGAGTATGCTAATGGTCCCTGTGGAACGTAGGACACACTGGCTCATTGAGCTATATGAATAATGCAGATCTAGTGTTTGTTGATGTCATTCTTACTTAAAACTCTTTTCTGGAAAAATAACACGGTGCCTGCAGGCATGAATCATCAGGCCTTCAAATGCTATGCTTTCAAAAACTGATGAGTGAGGGGCTGGAACCACATAACTTGCCAGTGTAGGACATGTGGATTATACCTTGGAAAGTAGATATCAGGCTCAGATTTTCACACCGTGGGGGTTATCCTATGGAATCCAGAGTTCAGTTATTCTGACTGGGGGGAAAAAAGAGTTAAGAATTTAGTAGTTTCTCCTCCATATTCAACTATGAAATCACCAAAGCCGAGACTGGGAGACTCTAGGTACATCAATAAACATTGCTGGGCCTTAATTTCCCCATTTATCAAATGAGTTAATTAGGATAGATGATCTCTAAAGTTTCCCCTCTACTCCAAACTCACGATTCCATGAAATACTTATTTCATGGAAAAAACCCACATTTTCCACATAAGTATTTCCATGAAATACTTATTTCATGGAAAAAACCACATTTTTTTATTATGAAAAATTTTGAAAGTCGTAATAGAGAACACAAAGAACCCCCAGTAGCACTCACTCTATTTCAACACACGTCCCATTTTGTTTTACCTAAATTCCTACTTACTCACTGTCCTACCTCCATTGGATGATTTTGAAGCAAATCCCAGATAGCATATGAAATACATTTTAATGGACTCTTTTGGAGCAAAGATAGTTTATAAGTAACAGATCATAAGCCAGTCTTTCCACTTTTTCTGGATACCTTCTCTTACTGCAATTGTAACCACAATCATTAAATTTAGCGTGATAGGATGCTAAGAATCACACGCTAAACCCTGTTATACTCAGACAAGGAAGAGCTATCATTAATGAACACTTGCTATCTTCCGAGTTTTACTCTGATGTATTATTTTTGCTATGTAACAAGTTACCCAACCCCCCAAATTTTGCAGCTGGAAACAAGAAAACATTTCTTATCTCATAGTTGCCTTGAGTAAAGAATGCAAGAGCAGCTTATTTGGGTGACTGGGGCTCAGGATCTGTCAGATGGCAGAAATACAGGTGTTGGCTGTGGCTAGTCATCTCCAGGCTCAACTTGGCAAGGATACTATTCTGAAGTCATTCACCGGGCTGCCTGATGACATGGTAGCTGGTTCCCCCAGAGTAAGCAATCCAGCAGGACAAGAGAGAAAGTATCCAAGAGCGAAGCCACAGGTCTTTTTTAATAGCCTGGTCTTCTTAAAAAGATACCTCATCATTTCTGATGGAGTCTGTGTGCTAGAAGCTAGTTAGTAAGTCCACCCTACACCCAGTGGAAGATTACACAAGGGCATAAATCAGGAAGCAGGGGTCATTGCAAGCTGCAGTGAACGCTTATCTATCACATGGGCTAAGTATTCATTACTGGACCTGTCTGTTGGATATTATAGCTTATTGTAAATTAATAAATGATCTCACTTCTTATGAATATAATTTTACCCATTTTACACACAAGGAAAATTAACTAACTTGCCTGAGGACAGAGTGGAAGAAAGTGAGGGAACCATGATTTATTTCAGTTATTCATCAAATATTTTTTTGAAAGTCTATCATATATTGGTTATTCTGAATCTGAAAGAGAATGTGACATATGAATACACATGTGACAATGTGAACCTTGCTCTCAAGGGCTTACAATTTAGCATGGAATTCAGACATTAAGAAATTACAAAAATAGGGGTGCCCAGCTGGCTCAGTCCGAAGAGCATGTGACTCTTGATCTCGGGGTTGTGGGTTTGAGTCCCACATTGGGTGTAGAGATTACTTAAAAATAAAATAAATTATAAAAATAATAAATTACCATAATCAGATTAAACTGTCAGATTTATAATGCTTCTGTTAAACATGGAGTTGAATAATACAGATCAAAAGAAATAAAGAGATATAAAGGTCTTTGAATATTCCTGTGAAAACCAATTTTTAGTTTTTTGAGGGACCAAACAGGAAGAGGAAAATAATTTGGGATGTTTCAGCATTGAAGATGGCAACCCAAAATACCTTGCTTATTTTAAGGAAAATTTCAGGATTTTCATTCAACTCTTTTACATTGCTGATCCACAGAAATCTGCAGTGACCATGCCCAATCACGGTGTATTCCCTTCTTCAATGGACTGGGTGTTTCTTCTATGCATTCTTGCATCTAGAAAGGCTCAACTGAAACTGTGATATTATAAGGATTGTAACAATTATGTCGTTATTGGGCTCTTCAGCTCCTCTTCCATGTTTTAGACTCAAATATTTACATGTTTGTTTTTTTTTTGTGTTCTTTTTTTTTTATTTTAAAGATTTTATTTATTTATTTGTTAGAGAGAGAGAGAGAGAGAGCGAGCACAGGCAGACAGAGTGGCAGGCAGAGGCAGAGGGAGAAGCAGGCTCCCGGCCAAGCAAGGAGCCCGATGTGGGACTCTATCCCAGGACGCTGGCTGGGACGCTGGCTGGGATCATGACCTGAGCTGAAGGCAGCTGCTTAACCAACTGAGCCACCCAAGCGTCCCTCAAATATTTACATGTTAAAAATTAAAATTTTTATTTCAGTGCTTATTTCAGTGCTAAACACATAAGATTGCAGTTGAGGTTACTGAATCAAGGACTTTCAGGCCTAAGAGCAGCTACCAAGATAAGAAAATTAGGCCCCAAATACACAAGGTCATTCCATGAAACTTTAGGTAGATGATGGCAAAGAAAAATCTATGGGAAACCATTAAGGCAATTAAAATAGTGAAAAAAAATTAAAGAAACTCTTAAATCCCACCTTGAAAATTGATAAAAATCTGTCAATCAAATGGAAGAGATACACTGGCTTCTTCCACTTTTCATTTCTGTGGTTGCAAAAAAACAAGAAGAAAAAACTCCCAAAGTTAACAAATCTATCCATTAAGACATCTTGTCTATATTAAATCTTTTTGAACTATTAATTAATATGCCTAGAGAAAGGAAGAACAAGAAGTCCTCAAGCTAAATTTCTGAGCATTAGTTCTTTGAAAAACTTCTGTCCAGATTGTCAAAGATTGGTTTTCACTGTGCTTAAACTGACTCCAAACTATTACTAAATAGAATTTACATCCATTGCTGTGCATTTCTACAGAACCAATTCCGTCTGCTAAGGTAGTTAGGAAAATAGTTTCTGCCACTGGCTACAAAGTTCAAATTACCTGTACATGCAATAAGCTTCAGAAGTAAACTGACAACAGAGCGCTCATGACTGAGGTCTAATCTTACACTTTCGGGCAAAACTGCAGATTGAATGGAGAGTAATTCCCAGAAAAATGATCATTATATATTCGAATATTCACCAGAGATACCCAACTATTACCCATTCTAATTTTGACTTGCCACGGAATCTACGAAATAATTCGCCATTTATTATTTTTTTCCCCAGGAGATAAAAAACTTCCTGTTTCAAACTACTTGCTTCTTACTGAATAAGTTGTTACTCTTTCTCACTCTTAAAACTTCCAAACGTTTGTTGAAAATATTTTGCAAAATATTTTGCATTTTGCATGAAGGGGAAAGGACTTTGCAGGCATACATGTAGATAAGGAGCCTACGCTTAGGAGGAAAGAGAGGATTTAAGCGATGTCTACATACAGAGTCCCCTTCCCGACCTCCCGGCAGAGGAAGCGACACCGAGCGCAGCCAAGGAAGGACTGAAAGGATTTCGGGAAGCGCCAGTCCGCGGGTCTCTCTCCAGCCTCAGAGCCGCCCCCGTCATGCGTGGAAATTCCAACGCTCACCGTGGGAACAAAACTTCTCTTCCACAGACCTGCGTCCGGCTCGGCATTCACCGCAAAGACTTTGAGGGACTCAGTGTCACTGTCCCCGTCTTTGATAAAGCAGAGAGGAGCAGCCGCCACCTGCCTGAGGCCAAGGCAATAAACCTACACCACACGTAGAGTCTGCGCCCTGCAAGAAGGGGTGCAAAGCAGCGCTCAGGGCTTTTTCCTCCCAGCTGGGTTTCAGCCGGGGACCGGAGGAGCCGACGCGGAAGAGGGGCTCCAACCGGGTAGGGCCGGGACCTCGTGCCCCACTGGGGTCGCCGCGGGAGGTGGGGGGAGGGGAGCAGGGGCTGCGCGGGCTCGGCCCTCCCTGGGGGCGGGGCTCTAGCTGTGCCCCGCCTCCGAGCCATCCCTCTCCCCACCCCTCCCCCACGTCCTTTTCCACCCGCCCCCGCAGTAGGAAAGGGAGAGGGAGGGGGAAAAGGAAAGTGCTGTTCTGTGGAAAGGGGCGGAAGGAGGGGGAGGAAAAAAAAGAAAAGGGAACAGAAACATGGCCGTCAGCTGTCGGAGCGGTGGTGCAGCGGGCAGCTCCTAGGCGACCAGCCACCCGCACCGCCAGACTCGAGCGAGCAGAGGCCGCCGCGCGGGCTCGCGCTCCCGGCCGTTATCGCTGCATGCGGCGCCCCTCGAGACCGAGCCCGTGAGGCGGCGCAGGCGCAGATCGGGCCGTGGCGGCGGTGGCCGCGGGAGCAAGTCCCCTGCCCGGCTGTGCCGAGGGCGCGCAGGCCGCGAAGCCGGCGCTTTCATGCCCCAGGAAGGGGCTGTGTCCGGGTGGCACTGAAGGTGGAGCAGGAGGCAGGTGAGTCTGCGGTGGAGGGCCTTTCGCGGAGGAACCCTGCGCCGCGCCCCCGCCGGGCCCGCGCTCCTTGGCTGCGAGGGCGCGGGGCAGGTAGCAACTCGGAGCGCTGAGTTCCGATGGCTTGCCTGTGGGGGGTCGCCGAGGAGGCGGAAAGTGGCGGCGGCTGGCGTTCCGGGCCTAGTTTCTCTGCGGTTTCCGGGGGCGGGGAGTCCCCAGAGCCTGCGGGGAGTGATGATCGGGGAGAGGCCGCGCGGGGACAGGCCTCCCCGCGCCGCCCTGCCCTCGCTGCTGAGAACCACTTGCCAGGGCGCGCGAGAGGGTCTGGGCCCTGGGGACCTCCTGGGCGACGGCCGTGTGGGAGGGGGCTGGGCGGGGAGGGGCGGGGATTGGGTTAGAGTGGGTGGAGAGCGAGGGCTGGGGTCTGGCAGGTAGGGTCCAGAGACGGCGAAGAGGGGAGACCTGGGGGCCCGGGCAGGTGTCGCAGGTGACTTGAGGGCATGTCCTCCTCTGCCTTACCGTGGCTGATCCTCAGGGCTTCCTTGTGGGGGATGACTTTTCGGAAGGCTGGTTTCATTAAAATCCGAGTGACTAAACACAAATAAAACCAACTAATGAGCCTCTAGTGCTGACTTGTATAGAGGACTGTAACTTTTCTGCACTGAAGATGCTATCCTGTCTTTTTTTTCTTTTGCTGCTTCATGGACCTTTTGCCCTTCCGTCGCATCAGAACAAATAAGGAATGACTCAGTTTTTTTACAGAGTACCCTCGTCCCATCCCTTTATGTGTTTGCTTCACACGGGAGAATTTAGGCCAGTTACCGAAGTTACTTGCGCAAATACGAGGGTTAAGTGTCATCTCTAGTAACGAACGAACCCTCCGCTGTCTGTGTTTTTGCCTGAGATTGTCAAGCATTGTTATTTGGGAATTTGATTTACGGAGACTGCTTAATTGCGTGCAAACTCGTGTTAAGTCTTTTTCCCTAGACCCCAATTTGCGGTAGGAGTGGATCTTCCCTTCCGGTCTTCCGGTTTAGAAGGTGAAGGGTATAGGAAGACAGGGAAGAATATTAGCGCTAAGGCGCCAAGTTTTTAATGAATACTTGATTTGAAGTGAGCGTGTATATTAACCTATCCGAAATGAACAGCACAATTTATGATGTTCTGTGTACACGTAGGAGCAAGATCGTATCAAAAGGAAAACTTCTCTATGAACATTAAAGAATAACTCTCAGTTCTTGTTCAGTTTTAACCATTAAAAAAGAAACTTATATTTTATTTTCTGCCTTGTTCTTTGTATTACTGTTAAAAAGTTGGTAAAGTGGGGACGCCTGGGTGGCTCAGTTGGTTAAGCATGACCTAAGCCTTTGGCTCAGGTCATGATCCCAGCATCTTGGGATCGAGTCCCACATCGGGCTCCTTGCTCGGCAGGGAGCCTGCTTCTCCCTCTGCCTCTGCCTGCCACTCTGTCTGCCTGTGCTCGCACGCGCGCGCGCTCTCTCTCTCTCTGACAAATAAATGAATAAAATCTTAAAAAAAAAAAAAGTTGGTAAACTGTCTTGCTATGAAACGGGGATCTCAGAAATGAATTTAGATATGTATTCGTGAGGGTGATTTGCCTCCTAGAGTAGGCTTGGTTTGACTCATTTTCCTCCTAATGGCAAGCTCAGTCCACAGTTTGCACTACATTGGTATCTCCTGTGGCATTTTGCAAAATAGTTGATCTTTTGTATTACCGATTTTAGTGAACCGGTCATGTTGCTAGTTGTCTTTGGCCATACATATTGCCTCACTTAGTGCACTACAGTTTTAGACTTGTTAATTTGGATAATAGAGAAGCAATGATGTTAGAAATGTTGAAGTTGTATTTTGGAGTAATTTACTCTTGTATAATTAAAAAAAATTATTTATTTACTTATTTGACAGGCAGAGATCACAAGTAGGCGGAGACACAGGCAGAGAGAGGGAGGGGGAAGCAGGCTCCCCGCTGAGCGGAGAGCCCGACGCGGGGCTCGATCCCAGGACCCTGAGATCATGACCCAAGCAGAAAGCAGAGGCTTAACCCACTGAGCCACCCAGGTGCCCCTACTCTTGTATAATTTGTAAATGAATGCATCCTGTTGTTAAGAGTAATCATAGTATTTTGTAGTATAAACTTGAGTTTTCAGCTGAAGAAATTGGCAGTAGAGCAGGTGTGTGGAGACTGTTCTTAAGATGTAAATGTTTTAAATTATAAGGAACTGCAGTGGTGTGTAGGCTGTGACAATTCATGGTGCCAGACTTAGAAGGTTATTTGGTTGAGATGCTCTCTATAATAAAGAAACATGTTAAGTATCTTCAGTAAAAGCTAATTTGTAGCTGTGCACAGGGAATTTTGCATGATAAAGATACATAAAGGAGGCACCTTTGCTCTTTATATATCTTCCATATAGGACCAAAACATGTCATATTTTCTTTGGAGTTTCCTGGCAAGACAGTTACTGATTTTGCATTGGCTTTGCTGCTCAGTTTGAACGTTAGTCTTATGCTTGCAACTTAAGTACAGGTTGTAAAGAAAAAGAAAGCTGCTGAGTCAGAGGCATGTTGTCTCATTTGGTCTTTCTGATTTGCGGAAGGAAATTTCTGTTAGCATTTCAATTTCCAATATAATATGCATGCTGAAACTTAGAGAGTAATGGCAAATAAGCTTCCCTAATACAAGAATTAAAATTTTATTTTATGTCAGCTACTGCCTAGAGTTTTATCTTCTCTTTCAAATTGTCAGTTTGACAGGCTCATAGTAAATGGGATGCCTTGTTGGGATTGGAGATTGCTTTGTAAGGCTTAAAAAAGTTGGGGAAAGTTGTACCTGGTACAGCTGGTGTGTATAGGGTTAGCATCAGATTGTAGGAAATTCCAAAATCAGATACATTTGCTATTTGAAATTTAAAACAGTATTTTTGGAAAAGAAATTAGGTAGTTTATAAACTTTAAAATTTTTTCTAATTATGTCAGTA
Organism: Taxidea taxus jeffersonii; assembly: GCA_003697995.1. Classification (NCBI taxonomy): domain Eukaryota; kingdom Metazoa; phylum Chordata; class Mammalia; order Carnivora; family Mustelidae; genus Taxidea; species Taxidea taxus. Next base: position 66,805 of record RCUC01134439.1, read on the forward strand.
CCTAATAGATATAAGTAAGTGTAGTAGAGCTTAATGTGCTACTTGAAAACTTTTTACTGGGGGGCACTTGGGTGGCTCAGATGTTTAGGCGTCTGCCTTCGGCTCAAGTCATAATTTCCAGGTCCTGGGATGGAGTTCGGCATTGGGCTCCCTGCTCACTGGGAAGCCTGCTTCTTCCGCTCCTCAGCCCCTCCCTGTGCTCTCTCTGTCTCTGTCTCTCAATTGAATAAATAAAATCTTAAAATAAACAAAACAAAACTTTTTACTGGAAGAGAATATAACATGATTAAAGGAAATTAAAAAGGAAAAAAGCTTTTCACCTATCTTACAGTTTTCTGTATTTTTATTCTACTTGTATTATATACTAATTAGTATAATGTACTAATCCTATCCATGCTTGTATATAATTCTGTAGTTAATAATCATACAATTGTCTTTTTTTATTTTTAAAGACTACTTATTTGAGATAGAGCATGCGGGTGAGCAGGGAGGCAGGGGAGGGGAAAAGGGTGAGGGAGAAGCAGACTCCCTGCTGAGCAGGAAACCAGAGATTCAAGACTCCACTCTGGTCTGGATTGATTATTTATTTATTTATGTATTTATGTGTGTGTGTATGTATTTAATAATCTGACAGAGATAGCACAATTAGAGAGAGGGAGAAGCAGGCTGTCTGCTGAGCCGGGAGCCCAGTGTGGGGCTTGATACCAGGACCCTGGGATCATGACCTGAGATGAAGGCAGTCACCTAACCGACTGAGCCACCCAGGTGCCCCTATAATTGTGGGTTTTTAAAAAAATATTTTATTTATTTATTTGATAGACAGAGATTCAAGCAGGCAGAGAGGCAGGCAGAGAGAGAGAGGAGCAAGCATGTTCCCCACTGAGCAGAGAGCCTGATGCTGGACTCTATCACAATACCCCGGGATCATGACCTGAGCCGAAGGCAGAGGCCTTAACCAACTGAGCCACCCAGGCACCCCTTTAATTGTGTTTTGTTTTTTTTAAAAAAGATTATTTATTTATTTATTTATTTGACAGACTGAGATCACAAGTAGGCGGAGAGGCAGGCAGAGAGAGAGAGGGGGAAGCAGGCTCCCCACCGAGCAGAGAGCCTGATGCGGGGCTCAATCCCAGGACCCTGAGATCATGACCTGAGCCGAAGGCAGAGGCTTTAACCCACTGAGCCACCCAGGTGCCCCTATAATTGTGTTTTTTAAAAAGAGGATTTATTTTAGAGGAAGAGAACATGTGCATGTGGAGGGCAGAGGGAGAGAATCTCAAGCAGACTCCCTCCAGAGCCCATTGTCTGGGGGCTTTATCTCAGGACCTGGAGATCATGCCCTGAGCTGATATCCAGAGTCTGCCCCTTAACTGACTGAGTCATTTTGGTGCCCATATAATTGTGTTTTTAAACATACCATGTTTCCTTGGTGCTGCATATTACTGTTATTTTATGGCTTTGTAACAGTCCAAAGTTTTGCTGTTTCATAGTGGATTTAACTATTTGTCTTTTAACATTTTAGTAGTTCCACTTTATTACTCTTAAAATAATGTGATAATGAAACCATTTTGCTAATATGATGGTCCAAACCAAATTACTTTTTAAACTTGAAAAATTAAACATTCTTTGAACTGTTTCATTTGCAGTGGATTATTAGGGCTCCTATAATAAAGTATTTAATTGAGAACAGAATTAAAGAATAAAAACTGAAGATATGCCTGTATGACTTGAATTCATTGAGTAGGTATCATAATATAAATTCATAACTGTCCCTGTTACCAACTTGCTACATGTTTCTATTTTTATTAATTTTACTTTTAAAATATAATTGGTGATACTAGAGGGTACTATGCTAAGTGAAATACATTAGTCAGAGAAAGACAATTATCTTATGATCTTGCTGATATGTGCAATTTGAGAAACAAGGTAGAGGATCATGGGGAAAGAGAGGAAAAAATGAAATGGGATGAAACTAGAGAGGGAGACAAACCATAAGAGACTCAATCTCAGGAATCAAACTGAGGGTTGCTGGAAGGGAGGGATTGGAAGGGATGGGGTGGCTGGGTGATGAACATTGGAAGGGTATGGGCTGTGGTGAGTGCTGTGAATTGTGTAAGACTGATGAATCACAGACCTGTGCCCCTGAAACAAATAATACATTATATGTTAATAAAAATATAATAAGTAAAAAAAAATAAAAAAAATATAATAAGTAATATTCTTATAGGAGTATTTATTCTTATAAATATTCTTATAGGAATTCTTAATTCTTAAAGTAATAGTGTGGGGCATAAATGTTTCTCAGTGTAACTTATTTCAGCCAGACCTAATATTTACAAATCTAGATTTATATACTCTTTAGACTTATAGAGGAGTAATTTTATAGGATCTTAAGTCTTTTAAATATTTTTTTAAATTTTTTTTAAAAGATTTTATTTATTTATTTGTTAGAGAGAGAGAGAGAGCGCGAGCACAGGCAGACAGAGGCAGGCAGAGGCAGAGGGAGAAGCAGGCTCTCCGCCGAGCAAGGACCGGGATGTGGACTCGATCCCAGGACGCTGAGATCATGACCTGAGCGAAGGCAGCTGCTCAACCAACTGAGCCACCCAGGCATCCCAGTCTTTTAAATATTTTAAAGGATTCCTTGAACTGGTTTTTTTTATTGTGTATATGCAGTTTATATATCTTAATTTAGGGAAGCTTAGATCCTAAAAGCACAAATGTTATAAGTCTCTTATGGAAAAAAGAATGTATTAAATAGGCACTGTGCTATTGGCTGGGATAAAAAGTTGAATAACATACAGTCTGAATATTAAAGTCTAGTAGGATAAACAGTTTTATAAATAAGCATCACAACTACAACTTGACAAATCTAGAATAGAGGAAACTTCTCTACAGGAGCAGAGGGAAGTCCCTAACTATTTTTGGTGTGGATTAGAGGTGGTGAATTTACATAGAAGGAGGAATTTGATTTAAAACTCAAAAGAATGATATGAAAAGGTACAAAGTAATGAAAAGGTGAATTTAATTAAAATGTGAGTAATTTGTAAATGTAATGTGTATTATAGGTAATGCTGGAGGGAAGTATGAACTAAGCTGGAGGGGAAAGCAGGGCTATGTCATGAAGGGTCTTAGAAGTCAAATAAGAGATTAAGACCATACACTGGGGGGAACAGGAAACCATACAGTTATTTTAGGCTGTAAATATCTTTGGCTCAGTTGTGAAGAATGGATATGAGAGAGCAGCTTGAGTGAGGCTGAAGGTTCATCAGAAGATCTTGAAGGCATTCTGGTGAGAATTGAGAACAACAGTGGTAGGGATGGAAAAAAATGAATAGACTTGAGAACTATTATGTGATACAAACGTTTTTCTCTGGCTCAAAAGCTTTGCCTTTATCCTTATCTTCTCCTTGTCCAGTATGCACCTGTCACACCAGCCAACTTTGAGATTCTTTCTCTTAGAGCCCTTGCATATACTGTTCCATTTAAGTGATAGTTTTTCTGAGCTCGCTTTCCTGATCATACTGTCTAGTTAGGGAGATCAGTTACCATCAGGCCACCTAGTTATTTTATTCTGTAGAATTTCTTTATTTACTTTCCTTCCTTCTTTCATATTTGTTTCACTTACCAGTTTGGAGGTTATATGTGATCTGGCTCCTTTTTATATTTTGAAGTGTGGGTCTATTTCTGGTTTCTCTCTTTCTGTTCCATTGGTCTGTATTCTTATACCAGTACTATATTGTTGTAATTACTATTTGTATATAGCAAAGCTTACAATAAGGTATTGTATGGCCTTCAACATTGTCTTTTTTCAACATTGCTTTGGTTATTTTAGATCTTCAGCATTTTCGTATAAACTGCAGACAGTGCTTGTCAATTTTTACAAAAACCCTGATAAGGACAGTTGACATCTTTGAGTCTTGATACTTTAACATGGCATATCGCTCAGGTCTCTTTAGTTTTTTTTGGTAGCACTTTTGCAATACTTCTTTTGTAGGTCTCATATATATTTTGTTCAATTTATCCTTAAGTAGTCCATGTTTTTTGATGCTTTTGGTTGTCAATGATAATGTATTTTAAATTTCTTTTTCCCAGTTTTTTGTCCATAGTGTAAAAAATACATTTGATTCCCTTGCATATCCTGTTTTGTATTGTTATCTTACTAAATTAACTTTTATGTCTAATAGTTTTTATGTAGATTCCTTAGGATTTTCTGTTTGTTTATTTATTTAAAGATTTTATTTATTTATTTGACAGAGAGAGACCAGCAAGAGAGGGAACACAAGCAGGGGGAGTGGGGGAGGGAGAAGCAGGCTTCTCCCTGAGCAGAAAGCCTAAGACTTGGGCTGGATCCCAGGACCCTGGGATCATGATCTGAGCTGAAGGCAGACACTTAATGACTGAGCCACCCAAGCGCCCCTCCTTAGGATTTTCTTAATACACAGTCATGTCTTCAGAGAAAGCCATTTTTGCTTCTTCATTTCTGACTATGCCTTTTTTTTTTTAAGACTAGCTAGATTAGTGCTAATTGCCACTAGTTAGATTAGTGCTGTTCATTATAAATATAGTGTAATTTAAAATTTTTAGTAGCCCCACCATAAGAGGCAAGAGTAAGTCATTAAATGTAATGTATTTTTTACTCTACTCCCTCCAACATATTATGCACATACAAAGTACTTTCCCCAGTGCTGCCTTTACAAATTACCACAAACCATGTGGTCTAACACAATAAATTAATCTCGGTTCTAGAAACTAAAGGTTTGAAATCAAGGAGTTGGCAGTGACTTGCTCCCTCCAAATAGCTCTAGGAAAGATTCCTTCCTTGCCTCTTCTTATTTCTGGTAGTTGCTGGCAATCCTTAGATATAGGGCTATTTAGATTTTCTGTTTCTTTTTGTGTCAGTTTTGGTAATTTGTGTCTTAAAAATTTTGTCCATTTCAGATAAGTTGAATTTATTGGAATGGAAGTATTTATAATATTCCCTTGTTACTTACCAATATGCCGCCTTCTTTCATTCCTCATTCCTCATGAATATACCTTCTTTCATTCCTCATATTGGTAATTTCACCTCTTTTTTTCTTGATTTAGAGGTATTAGTTTCTATTACTATTGCTTGTCCATTTTCAATTTTATTGATTTCTGCTCTTTTTACTTTTTTCTCTATTTACTCTTTGTTTAATTTGCCTTTCTTTTTCTAGCTGCTGCTTTTTAATTTTTTTTTTTAAGATTTTATTTATTTATTAGACAGAGATCACAAGTAGGCGGAGAGGCAGGCAGAGAGAGAAGAGGAAGCAGGCTCCCTGCCAAGCAGAGAGCCTGATGCGGGGCTTGATCTCAAGACCCCAGGACCACCACCTGAGCTGAGGCTTTAACCCACTGAGCCACCCAGGCACCCCTATGATTTGTATTCTTTTAAATATATCCAGGCTTTATGTATGGGCCAAAATCTCATTTTTTCCTATGTGCACTTGAAAAGAATATGTATTTTGCTGTTGCTAGTGGATTATTCTATAAATATCAGTTATATCAAGTTGATAGTGTTCTTCAAATTTTATGTATCCTTACTGATTTTCTGTATACTTGTTCTGTGAATTACTAAGTGAGGAGTGTTGGACTTGTGGATTTGTTTATTTTCCCTTTCAATTCTGTCAGTTTGCATAGGAAAAGATGCTTAACATGATTCATTATAGGGAAATACAAATCAAAACTACAATACCACCTCATATCTGTCAGAATGGCTAAAATTAACACAAGAAACAACAGATGTCAGCAAGGATGCAGAGAAAGGGGACCCCTCTTACTCTGTTGGTGGGAGTGCAAAATGTGCAGCCACTCTGGAAAACAGTATAGAGGTTCCTCAAAAAGTTAAAAATAGAGCTACCCTACGACCAGCAACTGCACTACTGGATGTTTATTCAGAGTATACAAGGATAGTGATTTGAAGGTGCACATGCACCCTGATGTTTATAGCAGCATTATCAATAATAGCCAAATTACAGAAAGAACCCAAATGTCCATTGACTGATGAATGGGTAAAGAAGAGGTAGTGTGTATGTGTGAGTGAGTCTGTATGTGCACAGGCGCATCCATATACATATATAAAATGAAGTATTACCCAGCCATCAAAAAGAATGAAATCTTGCCATTTGCAATGAAATGGATGGAGCTAGAGAGTATTATGATAAGAGAAATAAGTCAGTCAGAGAAAGGCAAATACTATGTGATTTCACTTATGTGGGATTTAAGAAATGAAACAGATGAATATTGGGGAAAGGAAAAAAAAGGAGAGGAAGAGACAAACTATAAGAGACTCTTTTTATAGGAAACAAACTGAAGGGAGATGGGCAGAAGGATGGGCTAATAGGTAATAGGTATTAAGGAGGGCACTTGCTATGGTGAGCACTGGATGTTATTTGTAAGTGATGAATCACTAAATTCTGCTCCTGAAACTACTATTACACTATATTTTAAGTAACTGAAATTTAAATAAAAACTTAAGGTATTAAAAAAAAAATGACACACATACCCCCCTCCCCCAAATCCCCTGATCTATCAGTTTGTGCTCCATGTACTTTGATGCTCTTGTTAGATGTATATACACTTTCAGGATAGTTAGGCTTGATGAATGAACTTTATTATGAGATGTTTCTGTTTATCCCTGTTCTGAAGTCCTTCTTTGCTTGTTTTGTTTGTTTGTTTTTAAAGGTTTTATTTATTTATTTGACACACAGAGATCACAGGTAAGCAGAGAGGCAGGCAGAGAGAGGAGGGGAAGCAGGCTCCTTGCCCAGCAGAGAGCCCGATGTGGGGTTCCATCCCAGGACTCTGGGATCATGACCTAAGCTGAAGGCAGAGGCTTTAACCCACTGAGCCACCCAGGCACCCCTGCCTGTTGTTAATATGGCCTCTCCGGGGTTGCCTGGGTGGCGGAGTCAGTTAAGCAACCAACTCTTGATTTCTGCTCAGGTTGCGATTTCGGGTCATGAGATCGAGCCCTGCATCAGGCTCCATGCTCTATGTGGAGTCTGCTTGAGATTTTCTCTCCCTCTTGCTTTGCCCCTTGTGCTTATGTTCTCCCCACTCCTCAAATAAATAAATAAATAAATAAATCTTTAAAAAAATATGGCCACTCACACTTTTTTACATGTCAAATGTTTTTGCATATGTTTACTTTTTTAGAAAGTAGACTTTATTATTATTATTTTTTAAGATTTTTAATTTGAGAGCGAGCGTAAGCGAGCATGAGAGAGAGAGAGAGAGGGAAAAACAGACTCCCTACTGAGCAGGGAGCCCAATGTGGGGATCGATCCCAGGACCCTGAGATAATGACCTGAGCCGAAGGCAGCTACTTAACCAATTGAGCCACCCAGGCACCCCTATACTTTATTTATTTATTTTTTAAAATTGTTCTTTTTCTTTTTTTTAAGATTTTTATTTATTTATTTGACAGATAGAGATCACAAGTAGGCAGAGAGGCAGAGAGAGAGAGGAGGAAGCAGGCTCCTTGCTGAGCAGAGAGCCCGATGTGGGGCTCGATCCCAGAACTCTGGGATCATGATCTGAGCCGAAGGCAGAGGCTTTAACCCACTGAGCCACCCAGGTGCCCCTAGACTTTATATTTTAAGAACAGTTTTAGATTTACAGAAAAGTTGAGAAGGTTGTACAGAGAGTTCTCTATACCTAGACCCAGTTTTTCCTGTAATTAAAATCTTACTGATTAGTATGATACATTTATTATAATTAATGAGCTAATGTTAATACATTATTGTTAATGAAAGTCTATAGTTTATTCGGATTTCCTTCATTTTTACCTCATGTACTTTTTCTGTTCTGGGATCTTATCCAGACACACCATTAACATTGAGTTGTCCTGTCTCCTTAGGCTACTTTTGGGTATAACATTTTCTTAGACATTCCTTGTTCTTCATAACCATGACAGTTTAGAGGAGTACTGGTCAGGCATTTTTAGGATGTACCTCTAGTGGAATTTCTCTGATGTTTTCTTAGGGTTAGAGAGGGGTTTTGAGTTTTTGTGAGGAAGATAGGTCATAGAGGTCAAGTCCCATTTCCATCACATATTAAAGGATGCCAACTATCAACATGGTTTATGATTTTGATGTTGATCTTGATTACCTGGCCAGAGTAGCATTTGTCATGTTTGTCTGCTATAAAATTAGTCCCCTCTTAAACCTTTCATTCCATGCTCTTTGGAAGGAGGTTACTAAATACATTTTACACGTAAGGATTAGGGAGTAACATTCCTTGAGAGCAGAGTATCTGCATAAGTTATTTGAAATTCTTTTGCATGGGAGATTTGTTTTCCTTAATGTGTCACTTTATTCATGTTATTAATTTAAATAAGTATGGACTTAGTGGATATTTATTTTGTACTTTGGGTTATAATCCAGTACTACTTTATTTGCTCAAATTGTTCTAGGTATTGTTTTTGGCGATTGGGAGCTCCTTCAGTTGGCTCCTGTGCTCCTTTGACATATACTCTCAGTGTGGGTTTATACTCTCGGTGTTTATTTTTGGAGCACTTACTTTCTGGCACTAAAAAGTGCTCCAGGCTCATTTTGTATATTTTCTGTTCCAGTCCTAGAATTAGCCACTTCTTCAAGATGTATTGGTTCTTTTAATTGGAGAAGAGTGTTATAAATAAACCAAGATCTTGGGGTGTCACTGCTTCTAGGCCTTCTCAGCTGATTGAGCAAGGAAATATGCTTTGTGTATATTAACTCATTCTATACATATATTTATATGTCTTTCTGTATGTCATATCTGTACTTATATTAAGCTAAATATGAGTTTATTTATTTTTTAAAAAAAGACTTTATTTACTTATTTGACAGAGAGAGACACAGGGAGAGAGGGAACACAAGCAGGAAGAGTGGGAGAGGGAGAAGCAGGCTTCCCACTGAGCAGGGAGCCTGATGTGGGGCTTGATCCCAGGACTGAGCTGAAGGCAGATTTAATGACTGAGCCGCCCAGGCACCCCTAAATATAAGTTTACACTGAGTCTCTAATCCATTACTAATGGATCATCTTAGTTTCCTCCCCTTATTTGTAGATTCCTGCTTTGACAGTGAGAAACCTGGCTCCACTGTGCATCATCTACTTATGTAATTGTTTAGTTCCAGTACACATTTATAGCAGTATCAGAATCATTAACTCCTACTCCTGTGGAAAACAAGTTTATCAACTAGAGTGCCTTTTGGCAGTTCCTTTTGCCTTTAGTTTTATTTTTTATTTTTTTAAAGATTTTATTTATTTGACAGAGATCACAAGTAGGCAGAGAGGCAGGCAGAGAGAGAGGAGGAAGCGGGCTTCCTGCTGAGCAGAGAGCCCGATGTGGGGCTCGATCCCAGGACCCTGGGATCATGACCTGAGCTGAAGGCAGAGGCTTTAACCCACTGAGCCACCCAGGTGCCCCTGCATGCAGATTTTGCATAGACAGAAGTTTTCAGATGAATTTGGATAAATACTTGGGAACATGATTGCTGGATCGATCATATAGTAAAAATATATGTAACTTTGTAAGAAACTGTTATACTGTCTTCTCATGTCTGTTCCATCTCGTATACCCATCGGCAATGAATTTCCTGTTCTAGATCCTCATCAGCATTTGGTATTGTCAGGTTTTCTTAATTTTAAGTTTTAGCCATTCTGATAGGTATGTATTGGTGTCTCTTTAATTTGGATTTCTCTAATGATGCTGAGTGTTTTTTCATATACACATTTGTTATGTGTAGTTTATCCTCTTTGTTGAGGTATGTGTTCAGAACTTTCCTCTATTTCTTTTTTGCTCATTGGGTTGTTTCCTTACTGTTGAGTTTTCTGTATATTTAGTATACCTGTACTTCATCAAATACATGTTTTGCAAGTATTTTCTCATACTCTGTAGTTTGTCTTTTCATTCTTTTCACAGTCTTTCATGGAACAGGAGTTTTTAATAGAGTCTACCTTATTTTTTATTCCATGGATTATGGTTCATCGCCAAACTTAAGATCACGTAGATTTTCTCCTACATTTTCTTCTGGTTCTTTATAGTGTTGCATTTTATGTTTAGGTATATGATCCATTTTAAATTGCTTTTTGTAGAAAGTTTAAGATCTCAATCTTTTTTTGCTTATGGAGATACAATTTTCTACTACTTTTGGTTGAAAGACTGTACTTTCTTCATTGAATTGCCTTTGCTCTTTGTGAAAGGTCAGTCATCCTTTAACTTTTAACACATTTGTGTCTTTGTATTTAAAACATATTTAGATGTTGACTCTTTTTTTAAAAATCTAGTCTAATAAGTTCTGTCTTCTTTTTTTTTAAGATTTTTTTTAATAAATTTTTTTAAGATTTTATTTATTTATTTGACAGACAGAGATCACAAGTAGGCAGAAAGGCAGGCAGAGCTTGACTGGAGCTGAAGGCAGAGGCTTTAACCCATTGAGCCACCCAGGCACCCTAAGTTCTGTCTTTTAATAAGAATCTCTTTTAAGGGGCGCCTGGGTGGCTCAGCGGGTTAAAGCCGCTGCCTTCGGCTCGGGTCATGATCCCAGGGTCGTGGGATCGAGCCCCACATCGGGCTCTCTGCTCTGCGGACAGCCTGCTTCCTCTTCTCTCTCTCTGCCTCTCTGCCTACTTGTGATCTCTATCAAATAAATAAATAAAATCTTTAAAAAGAAAAAAAAGAATCTCTTTTAATAAGAGTCTTTTAGACCACCTGAAATAGAAAAAATCAGGGCGCCTGGGTGGCTCTGTCATTAAGCATCTGCCTTTGGCTCAGGTCATGGTCCCAGGGTTCTGGGATCGAGTCCTGCATTGGGTTCCCTGCTCAGTGGGAAGCCTGCTTCCCTCTCCTGCTTGTGTTCCCTCTCTCGCTGTCTCTATCTCTTTCTCTGTCAAATAAATAAATAAAATCTTTTAAAAAAATCAGTTTTATGAGATCTAACATAAACATCATGAAATTCATCCCGTAAAAGGGTACAATTCAGTGGTTCTTAGTATATTTACCGGGTTTTCTAGCCATCAGTGTTATTTAGAACATTTTCATCACCCCAGAAAGAAACCTTGTGTCTTTTAGGAGTCACTGTCTTACCTTGCTTCCCCACTGCAGCCCTAGGCAACCACTCATCTATTTTCTGTCCTTATAGACTTGCCTGTTCTGGACATTTTCATATAAATGGAATCATACAGTAAGTGATCTTCTGCATCTAGCTTTCATTTAGGATAAGGTTTTTGAGGTTCATTCATGTTGTATAAGTAATTCATTCCTTTTTTTAAATTGTGGCAAAATTCATATAAAATTCACCATTTTAACGAGGGGAATGGGCAGAATAGATGAAGGGGAATGAGAGATACAGATTACCAATCATGGAATATATAAGTCACAGGGTGAAAGGTACACAGCATAGGAATATAGTCAGTGGTATTGTAATAGCATTGTATGGTGACAGATAGGTAATTGTGACACTTGTGAGCATAAGCTAATGTATAGACTTGTGGAATCACCATGTTGTACCCCCGAAAATAATGTAACATTGTGTGTCAACTATACTTCAAATAAAAAAAAGACAATGAAAAAAATTCACCATTTTAATAATTTAAAAATGCATAATTCTGTGGCATTTAGTACATTCATAGTGTTACACAGCTGTCAACCACTATCTAGTTCTAGAATGTTTTCATCATCCCAAAAGGAAACTCCTTTTCCTTTAAGCGGTCACTCTCCATGTCCTTGCCACTCCCCAGTGCCTGGCAACCACTAGTCTGCTTTTCTATGGATTTGCCTAGTGTGGATATTTCCTATAGATGAAATTATGTGGTGTGTGACTTTTTTTTAATTGAGGCAAAATTGGTATAAGACATATTAGTTTCAGGTATAGAACATAGTAATTTGATTTTTATATACATTACAAAGTGTAGTCTAGGGGCACCTGGGTGGCTCAGCCGGTTGGGTGGCTTCCTTCAGCTTGCGTCATGATCTCAGGGTCTTGGGATGGACCCCCATGTCAGGCTTCCTGCTCAGTGGGAAGCCTGCTTCTCCCTCTCCCTCGATGCTCCCCTCTGCTTGTGCTCTCTAGCTCAGGCTCTCTCTCTCTCAAATAAATAAATACAATCTCATCGCTTCTCGGCCTTTTTGCTAAGATCAAGTGTAATAAATACAATCTTTAAAAAAAAAAAAAACCCAAAGCATAGTCTGGTTATCTGTTACCATGTGCAGTTGACCCTCTTCACCCATTTCACCCATTACGACTCCCCTTCCTGTCCGATAACTACTGATCTTTTCTTTGTATCTGAGTTTTGTTTTGTTTTTTAGATTACACATGTAAGTAAAATCATATATAGCATCTGTCTTTCTCTGTCTGACTTACTTAGCATAATACCCTCAGGTCCATCCATGTTGTCACAAATGCAAGATTTCCTTCTTTTTATGGCTGAGTAATATTTCAGTGCACGTGTGTATGTGCACACACACAAGTCTTTAGCCATTCATCCAACAGTGGACACTTAAGTTGTTGCCACATCTTGACTATTGTGAATAATGTTGCAGTGAACATAGGGGTGAATATATCTTTGTGAATTAATGTTTTTGTTTCTTTGGATAAATATCCAGATAATATTTGTGTTTTTTACTTTGAGGAACCTCCATGCTGTTTTCCATAATGGCTACACCAGTTGATAATCCCATTGACAGTGGATGAGTGTTCTTTTTTCCACATCCTCTCCCAACACTTGCTTATATTTTAAAGATTTTTATTTATTTGTGAGAGAGAGAGAGAGAGTGACCACAGGCAGACAGAGTGGCAGGCAGAGGCAGAGGGAGAAGCAGGCTCCCTGCTGAGCAAGGCACCCGATATGGGACTCAATCCCAGGACACTGGGATCATGACCTGAGCCGAAGGCAGCGGCTTAACCAACTGAGCCACCCAGGCGTCCTAACACTTGCTTATTTTTGATAATTGCCATTCTAACAGGTATAAGGTAATATCTCATTATGGTTTTGATTTACATTTCCCTGATAATTACTCATACAATATCATTAATAGCATAATACTTTCTAAGTTCATTGGTGTTAGAGCATATATTAGTAGTACTTCATTCCTTTTATGGCTAAATAATTTAGTGCATGGAAAGACTACATTTTGTTTATTGATTCTGATTTGATATTTGGGTTGTTTCTGTGTTTTGGCTATTTTAGGTAGCACTACTATGAATATTTGTATACAATTTTTTTTGTTTGTTTTTGTTTTTTAAAGATTTTATTTATTTATTTGATAGACAGAGATCACACAAGTAGGCAGAGAGGCAGGCAGAGAGGGGAGGGGAGAAGCAGGCTCTCTGCCGAGCAGAGAGCCCGATGTGGGACTCGATCCCAGGACGCTGGGATCATGACCGGAGCTGAGGGCAGCGGCTTAACCCACTGAGCCACCCAGGCGTCCCTGTATACAAGTTTTTATAGGGACATACGGTTTTTTTTTTTTTTGTAGTTTTTTAATTAATTAATTAATTAATTTGACAGACAGACCACAAGTAGGCAGAGAGGCAGGCAGAGAGAGAGGAAGGGAAGCAGGATCCCCGCAGAGCAGAGAGCCCGATGCGGGGCTCGATCCCAGGGCCCTGGGATCATGACCTGAGCCGAAGGCAGAGGCTTTAAACCACTGAGCCACCCAGGCGCCCCCCCTTTTTTTTTTTTTTCATTTGATATGATAGTGGCTTAAATTTAGTGAAATTATTGATAAGGTTGGGTTTGAGTCCATTGCCTTGCTCTTTATTTTAATTTATTTTTCCTTGTTATTTAATTTTTCCTATCTGTTCTTTTTTTTTTTTTTAGATTTTATTTATTTATTTATTTATTTATTTATTTATTTATTTATGAGAGAGAGAGAGTGAGCATGAGAAGGCAGAGTGGCAGGCAGAAGCAGGCTTCAAGCTGAGCAGGGAGCCTGACATGGCGCTCTATCCCAGAATCCTGGGATCATGACCTCAGCCAAAGGCAGACTCTTAGCCAGCTGAGCCACCCCCCAGGCACCCCTGTTCTATCTTTTTGGTTATATTATATATATATATATATATATATATAATATTTTAATATTCTGTTTATCTCCACATTGTCTTCTTAGCTATATGTCCTCCTTTTTCCATCCTTATAACTCACACAGTTTTGTTTTTTTTTTTAATTTGGTAATTCTTTTTTTTTTTTAAGCTTTATTTAAACATATAATGTAACCCCACCACCCTCTCTCAACCCCTCTTTCCCCCACCCCCCTCAGTTTGTTTTATGACATTAAGAGTCTCTTTTGGTTTGTCTTCCTCCCGATCCCATCTTGTTTCATTTTTACTTTTCCTACCACCTTAACTCCCACCCCCGTTGCATCTCCACTTCCTCATATCAGGGAGATCATGTGATAGTTGTCTTTCTCCAGTTGACTTATTTCGCTAAGCATAATATGCTCTAGTTCCATCCATGTTGTCGCAAATGGTAAGATTTCATTTCTTTTGATGGCTGCATAGTATTCCATTGTATATATATATACCACCTCTTCTTTATCCATTCATCTGTTGATAGACATCTAGATTCTTTCCATAACTTGGCTATTGTGGACATTGCTGCTATAAATATTCGGGTATACGTGCCCCTTCGGATCACTACGTTTGTATCTTTAGGGTAAATACCCAGTAGTGCAATTGCTGGGTCATAAGGTAGCTCTATTTTCAATTTTTTGAGGAACCTCCATGCTGTTTTCCAGAGTGGTTGCACCAGCTTGCATTCCCACCAACAGTGTAGGAGGGTTCCCCTTTCTCCACATCCTCGCCAGCATCTGTCATTTCCTGACTTGTTCATTTTAGCCATTCTGACTGGTGTGAGGTGGTATCTCATTGTGGTTTTGATTTGTATTTCCCTTTTGCCCAGTGATGTGGAGCACTTTTTCATGTGTCTCTTGGCCATCTGGATGTCTTCTTTGCAGAAATGTCTGTTCATGTCCTCTGCCCATTTCTTGATTGGATTATTTGTTCTTTGGGTGTTGAGTTTGCTAAGCTCTTTGTAGATTTTGGATACTAGTCCTTTATCTGATATGTCGTTTGCAAATATCTTTTCCCACTCTGTCAGTTGTCTTTTGGTTCTGTTGACTGTTTCCTTTGCTGTGCAAAAGCTTTTGATCTTGATGAAGTCCCAATAGTTCGTTTTTTCCCTTGCTTCCCTTGCCTTTGGCGTTGTTCCTAGGAAGAAGTTGCTGCAGCTGAGGTGGAAGAGGTTGCTGCCTGTGTTCTCCTCAAGGATTTTGATGGATTCCTTTCTCACGTTGAGGTCCTTCATCCATTTTGAGTCTATTTTCGTCACACAGTTTTTTTTTAAGATTTTATTTATTTATTTGATAGAGATCACAAGTAGGCAGAGAGGCAGGCAGAGAGAGAGGGGGAAGCAGGCTCCCTGCTGAGCAGAGAGCCGGATATGGGACTCGATCCCAGGACCTTGGGATCATGACCTGAGCCGAAGGCAGAGGCTTAACCCACTGAGCCACCCAGGCGCCCCAGTTTATCTTCAAATAATATTATACTATGTCATGTATAACCTAGGACTCTTTTTTTTTTTTAATTTAATTTATTTGAGAAAGAAGGAGAGGAGGAACAGGTGGAGGGGCAGAGGGAAGGGGGCAGGGAGCCCAATGCAGGGCTTGATCCCAGGACTCCAAGATCACCACCTGAGCTATTCAGGTGCTCCAGTAACCTAGGACTCTTAATTCAGTGCAACTGTATTCTCTTCCATTCTTCCTCATCATTAAAAACGGGATAGTACTAGGTACTAATTCTACTTAATTGGGTGGTTATGAGTGTAAAATGAGTTAATTTGTGTAAAATGCTTTGAATGCAGCTCATGCTTTTATTTATATTGGGAATAATAGAAGATAGAATTTCAGAAATCTGCAGCTTGTTTCTTTTCCAGCTGCTTCAGCTACCTACTTTCATGATCACACCCAAGAAAGACTATTGGTTCTCAATTCTGGATGTACATTACAGTTACTGAGCAGCTTAAAAATATTTACAGGAATATGCCACCTCGGGGTCCCTGGGTGGCTAGTTGTTAAGTGGCTGCCTTTGGCTCGGGTTATGATCCCAGGGTGCTGGGATTGGGCCCACATTGGTCTCCCTGCTCAGCAGGAGCCTGCTTCTCCCTCTTCTGTTCCCCCTGCTTGTGCTCTTTCTCTCTCTCTCTCTCTGTCAAATAAATGAAATCTTAAAAAAAAATGCCACCTCAAATTCTTATTTTACTGGTTTGATATGTATTTTTTAAAGTGTTCCAACTGGTTCCATTGTGCAGTTAGTGTGGGGAGTCATTACCCTAGATTTTAGGACCGTAATCTGTAACTGAAAGTATTTTAAGCATCTGGCTTCCATCTCCTCTTTTGCCAGCTTATATACTCTGGTACCCTATTCTGATATTCTTTAGATTCCATTGAGATTCAGGCCATTAGCCACAGCACTTTTTCATTGTCTGTCACTCCCCATGTATAGTAATTTCTTTCTTTACCCAGTTACATTGAATCAGTGAATAAAATTTTTAATGCCTAGGAGTGTTCTGTACCAACAGAACCAAGTTACCAATTTCCTTGTTCCTCTCTTTCACTGTAACTCAGGGGTGCCTGGGTGGCTCAGTTGGTCTTGATTTCAGCTCAGGTCATGATCTTGGGGTTGTGGGATCTGGCCTTTCATAGGCTCCGCGCTCAGTGTGGAGTCTGCAGTCTGCTTGGGATTCTCTCTCTCCCTCTCCCCTTTGCTGTTCTCCCTGCTCATGTGCTCTCTTTCTCTAAGATTTTATTTATTTATTTGAGAAAGAGAGTATGACTGGGAGAGGGGCAGAGAGAGAGGGAGAAGCAGACTTCCGGCTGAGCAGGGAACCTGATGCAGGGCTCCATCCCAGGACCTCAAGATCATGACCTAAGCCACAGGCACCTAATAAATACAATCTCTTAAGAAAAACTATAATTGAGGCAAAACTTCAGTTCTGATTACTTCATTATTTTGCCAACTCTACTATCTTGAATTTGAGCAGTTGAGTGTCGCTGGAGGAAACAAACAAGAGTTCTGGGTCTCACTTTAAATTTATGGCCATGGGGCGCCTGGGTGGCTCAGTGGGTTAAAGCCTCTACCTTCAGCCCAGGTCATGATCTCAGGGTCCTGGGATCCAGTCCTGCATGGGGCTCTCTGCTCAGCAGGGAGGCTGCTCCCCCTCCCCTAATGGTCTGTCTACTTGTGATTTCTTTCTGTCAAATAAATAAATAAAATCTTTTTTAAAATAATAATAAATTTATGGCCACAAATATAATTTGTGCCCCAGCATTACCTACTCATTTGCTCTTCCACTTTGTTTACTAAGAAAACCATTTAATCTCTTTCCTTTCCATACTCTTACTTTTGCAAAGAGGTCTTCCCTGCTGCACTGTAAAAACAAGCCCTTGTGGGGATACCTGGGCGGCTCAGTTGGGTAAGCTTCTGCCTTCAGCTCAGGTCATGATCCCAGGGTCCTAGGATCGAGTCCCACGTCGGGCTCCTTGCTCTGAGGGGAGTCTGCTTCTCCCTCTGCCTGCTGTTTCCTCTGCTTGTACATTCTCTCTCTCTCTGACAAATAAATAAAATCTTTAAAAAAAAAAAAAAGCCCGAGGGGAGGAGTCAAGATGGCAGAGAAGTAGGAGGCTGAGACGACATCAGCCAGCAGGAGATCAGCTAGATCGCCTATCACACCATTCCCAACACCTATAAATCCAACAGGAGATTGAAGAGAAGAAAAACAACAATTCTAGAAACAGAAAATCGACCACTTTCTGAAAGGTAGGACCAGCGGAGAAGTGAATCCAACGCGACGGGAAGATAGACCCCAGGGGGAGGGGCTGGCTTCCGGCAAGCGGCGGAGCACAAAATCAGAACTTTTAAAAGTCGGCTCCACGGAGGGACATCGCTCCAGAGGCTAAACCGGGGTGAAGACCTCACGGGGACAACGTGGACTCAGGTCCCGCGGGGTCACAGAAGGATCGGGGGTGTCTGAGTGTTGCAGAGTTCACAGGTATTAGAGCGGGGAAGCCGGCTGCGGAGACAGAGCCGAGGTTTCCTAGTGGTCTGTGACACGGACCGGTGCTCTGGGGCACGGGCCGGTGCTCCGTGCGAGGGGTCCCCACAAGATCCGGGGAGACTCCGACCCGGGAGAGCTCAGGGATCTACGGGGTTCGGAGACTCCAGGTGGGACTCTGCCAGAGACAGAGACGCAGAGCGCTCCCAGAAGCCAGTGAGACGGGGACTGCTTACACACGATTTTCTCTGAGCGCGGTCTGCGGGCGCGCGCGGTCTCCGGCGCAAACGTGGGCTGGGGAGACCGGAGGGATTAAACGCTTTTCTCTGAAGGCGCACTGAAGACTGGGGCCCCTAGCTCTCGGCTCCTCTGAACCGGAGATTGGGAGGCGGCCATTGTCAGTCCCGTCCTCCGGAACTCTACGGAAAGCATTCAGGGAAAAAAAGCTCCTGAAAGTGAACCTGAGAGGATTACTTAGCCCGGCCCCTGGTAAGGGTGGTGCAACTCCGCCTGGGGCAAAGACACCTGAGAATCACTACAACAGGCCCCTCCCCCAGCAGATCAAAGAAATCCAGCCAAGACCGAGTTCACTTAACAAGGAGAACAGCGGATTCTTATCTGGACAAAATGACAAGGCGGTAAAACTCACCACAAAAAAAAGAGCAGGAGACAGGACCGAAGGCTAGGGACCTAATCAATACAGACATTGGTAATATGTCAGATCTGGAATTCAGGATGATGATTCTCAAGGTTCTAGCCGGGCTGGAAAAAGGCATGGAAGATATTAGAGAAACCCTGTCAGGAGAAATAAAAGCCCTTTCTGGAGAAATAAAAGAACTAAAGTCTAATCAAGTTGAAATAAAAAAAGCTATTAATGAGGTGCAATCAAAAATGGAGGCTCTTACTGCTAGGATAAATGAGGCAGAAGACAGAATTAGTGATATAGAAGACCAAATGACAGAGAATAAAGAAGCTGACCAAAAGAGAGACAAACAACTACTGGACCACGAGGGGAGAATTCGAGAGATAAGTGATGCCATAAGACGAAACAACATTAGAATAATTGGGATTCCAGAAGAAGAAGAAAGAGAAATAGGAGCAGAAGGTATACTGGAGAGGATTATTATAGAGAATTTCCCTAATATAGCAAGGGGAACAAGCATCAAAATCCAGGAGGCGCAGAGAAAACCCCTCAAAATCAATAGGAATCGACCCACACCCCGCCATCTAATAG
>ML102695.1:0-18510 GCA_003697995.1 Taxidea taxus jeffersonii
CAAGAAGTCAGAAGCGGCACTTGATCCCAGAACCGTGGGATCATTACTGGAGCTGAAGGCAGATGCTCAACCCACTGAGCCACCCAGGTACCCCTTAAGGTTTTTTTTTGATAAATGTTGTATATTCAGGTGGAAAAGAACACGCTCCAGAATGGCACCTCCCATGGACATGAAATTGACAGAATGTTGAAGGTCATATTCTTCTCAACAGCAACTTTTTACTTAAATAGGCAAGGCAGTGAATTCCTTTTACAAAGAAGACACAGTGCCACTGAATTGATCCCATATTCCTATATTCCTACTCCTGTGGCACCATGGGCATGGGGGGGCACCATGGGCACGAGGGGTGGAAGGAGAGGAAGAGAGAGAATCCCAAGCAGACACCCCATTCAGTGTGGAGCCAGATGTGGGGCTCAATTTGATGGCCCTAAAATCATGACTTGAGCTGAAATCAAGAGTTGGATGCTTTACTGACTGAACCTCCCTCAAGAGTTGACAAGAGTTTTATGTCCATTCCTGATTGCTTAGAGAAAATTGAAATCTCAAGAACTATAAAGTCAGTATTTTGCTCCATTTGCTTCAAGAGCCAACTATTTTACACACATCAAATTCCAGCTGAATAGAAAAGCAACATCTGGTTTTGATAGCTGTCCTCTGTGGAAAGCAAAGAACTAGAATCAATCTAACTATTGCTCTTTAGGAATCATATCACTGGAATCACAGGAAGAAGCCTTCCAGGATTCTTCCAGTCTGAGCTAGATGTTCCTCCCATAGCACCTCATGCTCACTTCTGCTGGACTTGACACACTGTTTAGTAATTGTGAGCTTGTCAATCTCCTTCACTGGTCTGACACACCTGTGAGAGCAGGAGTTGTGTCTTTGTGTTTATAGCCATCTGCCTAGTACTTTGTCTATAACAGGAATTTAATAAGTGTTTATTCAAATAAAATAAAGGTGTGTTAAAACTAGTTTGGAAACTCCTGGAAAGATAATACTTTATTTCCTTATTCTTTTTTTAGGGGGTGGGGTGGGGGGTTTATTTCCTTATTCTAACTATGCCTAATTTATACTGTTTCTATTGAATACCTACTTTATGTAGGCATATACCTACTTACCGAGCATATTTGTTTATAGTAGACATTTAATATGTGTTGTTAATTGAATCATAGTGGAATAGGTGCCGCAGGAAATAGTTTAGTCAGTTTAGGGTACGCTATGTTGTAGTAACAAACAAGCCTTTAAATGTTGGTGACTTAACACACAAAAACTTATTTCTCAGTCATGCAAAATGCACCACTGATCTGATAATTCTGTAGAGCAACTCCTTTTCAAATGGTGACTCCAACGTCTTGCAGCTCTGCCATCTAAAACAGGAGGCTTCCAGGTCCCCATCACAGGAAAAGAGAGCCATGCACTGGTTCCCAAATACTTTGGTCTAGACACACTTTACTTCTGCTCACAGTCTTCTGGCCAGAACGAGTGACCTGCAAGGGAACAGGGAAATGTTTAGAAGACAACAGCAGGAAATGCTTCTGCCATAGCGTGAGAGAGAGCAAAGTAGGATCCAGTGATAGATACTGACATTTAGTTTTCAGTCTTATGTGTCCATTTAAAAAAATGGAAATTTGTTAATTTTTTTTTTAATGGCAACACATTATTTCAAAGAGAGTTCATGACCTAAAGATCATGGAATTGACTCCCCCCCCCTTTTTTTTAACAGGAAGGCAAACAGGGTGCAGTTGAATCCCACCGTGTGGGCTACGTAACTTGAGGGATGTGAAGGTAGGAGTAAGTGTAGGTACTGAAGGAGGAGCAGGGAGAGTATGGGCTAGGACTGGCTGAGCATCAGGGGCTATTCTGACAATGGCAGAATCAGGTGGGAGGAAACGTGGCCGGTAGCCCAGAGCACACATCCCGGAAGAAGCTTAATCTCGCGGGATCTCAAGAGTTCCCGCAGGAGGGTGCATGGATGAGAAAAACTTGGAAGGCCCTCCTCTCAGACTTGTCCCTAAGGAATGTCGCACATACAACCTCTCACGCAAACCCCACTCCTCGCGGCAGCCTTGCTCCCTCACTCAGAGTCACAGTGCAGCGGCACCTCGCGCCCGAGGCCGGAAAGGTGCGTGGAAATGACGCTGGCCCAAACGCTGAGCCGAGGAGGTATGCCTGAGGCAGGAACTGCAGAGCGAACTGCGCATGCGTCGCCTGCAAAGCTATGGCCTTCCAGGCCCAGAGTCCCGTGGGCGGTCTGGGTCTTAGCCTGCAGCAGCCTCAAAGCGCCACTCCATTGCACATCCGTGGTGCCAGTTGTTTCTCCAGGCAGCTGTAAGGAGTCTAAAATTCATCTCAGGAGACCATTCCTGCCTGTTCCTTGAACCTTTCCCTTGAACCTCATGTCCAGGAGCATTACTCTTTCTGCCAGCTCATCTCTTAGCACCCTGTGATGGGGGAGGATGGCTTCTTCACGTAATCCCCTTCATCAGGGGATTGAACGAGGAAATTGTTAGTGAGAGGCGGCTGTCTGCAATATAAAAACAGGTATGGCTTGGCTCATTTTGTAACTGGACACTCGGAAAGTCAGGAGCATGTAATGTACAGTATGGTGACTATAGTTAATAATACTGTATCGCATACCCGAATGTCCCTAGGAGAATGGATCTTGAAAGTTTTCATCACAGGGAAAAAAAATCTGTAACTGTGTCATTTGAAACTATTTGTAACCATGATGGTCGTTAACTGCACTTGCTATAGTGATCTTTTAACAATATATACAAGTACCGAATCATTGCATTGTCCATCTGAAACTAGCATAATGTTATGTGAATTATACCTCATTAAAAAGCGTTTATGTTATAATTGACAGAATCCAATTACTTGCCCTTTGTCAGTTTTTTAATACTTCTTTGATTGACAGTATCCAAATTAGTAGTTTTTATAAAGATTTTATTTATTTATTTGTCAGAGAAAGAGAGAGCACGAGAGCAAGCACAGGCAGACAGAGAGGCAGGCAGAGGAAGAGGGAGAAGCAGGCCCCCCGCCGAGCGAGGAGCCCGATGTGGGACTCAATCCCAAGACGAAGGGATCATGACCTGAGTGGAAGACAGCCGCTCAACCAACTCAGCCACCAGGCGTCCCCAAATTAGTAGTTTTTAAAAAATGAGTTAGCAAATGAAAGAGACAAATATCAATTAGAATGATTTTCAGCTCAAAAGCTTTTCTTTAAAGATAATATCGATAAATTGGTAGCTTTTATTCTTACTAGTTTGGAGCCCCCTGATGAGGTCTCTGTCCAAGCAGAGATGTGTGACCTCTTTTCTGATTTTAAAGTCCAGGGACATTGGGGTAAAGAGAGGATTGCCTATCCATGGACAACTGTGGTCAATATAATTTGGTCACTGCTCCTCAACTCGAAAAAGATGACCTGCCCCCCTTTTTTGTACTCGAGAAAATAGCCAGTGAAAACCTCTAATCGCAGCTTTAACTTTCTCATTTGAAGTGCTGAGAAGTGAACTTCCTCAACTCTTGAGTAGAGATATTAAAGTCGTACACAGAAAGCTCTACTTGTAGTTGATCTTATATCAATTATCTGATAGACCTGTAATAGCCTTCATATATCATGCTTTTGCAGAGACAGTTTCCTAAATCTAGATGTTCACAGTTCAAGGAAGCATTGTAGCATAGCAAATGGCCAAGAAAGTACCCTCCTCAGCCTGTTTTTGTATTGTCAGGGCTCTCAAGACGTCATGGGGAAGCACAGGTATTCATCAAGACATTTAATTTCCAATATCACAGGGCTGAACTAAATTTCTCAGGTCCCAGAATCTCTGTGGGGTCATGGCACCAAAATGGGAGCAGTGATGGCAGTTAGGAAAGGGTATGCCTTTTCCATCCCCTTTTCTCCCTTCCGTACTGCAGTCAGTGAAGGAGATGGCAGATGAAACTGTCTGTCTTGAGTCACCTTGTGGAGGAGCTGCAGGCAGAAGTCTCTAGCTCCCTGTCAGACTGTGATGTTAATGAGAAATAAACTTCTGATGTATAAGACTGAGATTTCAGGGCTAATTGATCACAGCATAGTACAGGCTAGCCTGCTAATTCAGACATGATATATGCAGATTGGACATGCCGATGCACAAAATTCAAGAGATGTAAAAGGCCTGCCAATCTCCTTTGTCAGAGGCAAACACTATTACTGGTTTCTTATCTATCTTTCAGAGATAAGTTATGTGCTACTAACAAAAACAGTGTAATTATGGTAATAGCAGCAAACAGTAATAGCTTGGTATAGCAATGGATCCTGAAAGTTATTCTTCAGACCCAATGGAAAGTGATCTATGTCAGCAATCTATGTGTGTATGGGGAGGGGAGGTTTTTCTCCAGTCAGTGATTAAGGGACCCCAACCACAAGAGGCCCTACAATCTTTAATATGTGTCTTTGAGGCGGACCTGGCCAGTAATATCTGCTTGGCAAAAAGGTGAAGAGCATAAAGGATGGCATGTAAGAGGCTTTTATAGGCCAGGTCTGCCAATCATCAACTAGAATTCAGTCCCATCCCCACATCTTAGTGCAAAAGAGGCTGGCAAGTATAGTTGAGTGTGCACACGGAAAAAGAGGAACTGTGTTTGGTGATCAGAGCAGTCTTTGCCATATGTGTTAATTCATACAGTAGTTCTGTGATCGAGGGGCTACTCTTATGCCCATTTTACAAACTGATAAACTGAGAAACTGAAAAGTTAATTCATTTACTGAAGATCAGCTAGTAAGTGGCAGAACCTAGGAACGTCTGGCACCAATGCTGGGCTTAACCACTGTAATATGTCCTTACTTTATACAAAGTTATTATACACACTATTTTCTATTTTGCTACTATTTTTCCCCCTAAGGCTATTTAGTTAAGATTACTCAATGCTAGTACATATAAGTACATATAAGCTAGTACATATACATTATTTCTTTTTGATAGCTAATATTATTCTATTATATAAATGAGTCATAATTTAAGTACAGCTATAATGATTGTTTCCACTTTTTCCCCATTTCAAGCAGTGTTGCAGTGAATATCTTCAAAAGTTTGTGTTTGCACACATGTGCATGTATATGAAGAAGAATAATTTCTAGAAGTGAAATTGCTCAGCTAAAATTATATATATGTATATGCATGTATATACATATATATATTTACTCTTACACGTCTTCAATTTTTTTTTTAAAGATTTTATTTATTTCCTTGAGAGAGAGCATATAGCAGAGGTGAGGAGCAGAGGGAGTGGAAAAAGCGGGTTCCCCACTGAGCAGGGAGCCTGACATGGGACTCCATCCCAGGATCCTTGAGATCATGACCTGAGCCAAGGGCAGATGCTTAACTGACTGACTAAGCTACCCGTGCACCCCTTCAAATATTTTTTAAACAAAAAGTACAACTTACATTTCCATCAACAAAGTATGAAAATAGATATTTTTCTGTAGTTAGATGGCACAAAAGTTTTCTACTTTTTGCTATTTGCTAAATTATAAGTAAAAATGATATTTGATAATATTTGTTAAGAATACAATGGATGAAAATGAACAGATTCTTTAGATTTAGGATCAGCAGAACACTCTTCTAGGAGAAAACCAGATAGAGATATAAGTAGTATGGTTTAGCCAACACTGAGTTATTTTGTGGTATATTGTAACAATATCTCATTTTTAGAGAAAACAATTTTAAGAGAAATGTCGGTAATTTTTCTATGAAAATGATTAAACCACCTAATAATTTAAAATTGTCTGTCACTTTGGGGATAGCAGCATCCCTTAATGCCTAAAGAACTTTTCAGAAGGCAAATTGCCCTAAATACATTTCCATTATGCACAAAGTGTATTTCCTCTTTGCTGTGTTGCCTGAACTTAACACAGGTAGAATTCTATTTACGATATGCAGTGGGGTATCATGAAGCCACGTAATATTTCCTGCTACAAAGGAACTGGGATGTTGTGAGACCAAAGAGTGCCTCTTCTGTGCTGGTACTTTTTTAAAAAAAACCAACATAGGGACGCCTGGGTGGCTCAGTTGGTTGAGCGGCTGCCTTCCGCTCAGGTCATGATCCCAGCGTCCTGGGATCGAGTCCCACATCAGGCTCCTTGCTCGGCAGGGAGCCTGCTTCTGCCTCTGCCTGCCTCTCTGTCTGCCTGTGCTTGCTCTCTCTCTCTCTAACTAATAAATAAATAAAATCTTTAAAAAAAAAATTAAAAAAAAAACCAACATAACAATATTTACTGAGTTTTACCATGTCAAAGAAGCTTGTGCTTGGTTCTGTGGTGGATGCAAAGATAAGCAGGCATGCCATTACTGATGTCCAAATTAAGTTCACCACCTAATATAATCTTGAACATATAACGAGAATGTGATAAATACCGCAAAAATGCATACATATAAGTAGCATATAAATTAGCAGCACTTCTTCCATACTGTTTTTCTTGATTATTTGTCATTATTTGTTTTTGAAGGAATCCCAGCATTAAAAAGTCTTTGGTAATAGTATAAAAAAATTCAACATTAATTTTTAGCAAAGGGATCATTTAAATTTCATTTTAGGATGGAAAATTATTGACATCTGAATATCTTTAGTTTTTAATGATGCTTTGATTTTTTAAACAGATATCAAGAATAAAACAGGCTCATTTAATTAGATCATCTTTAGATTTTTATATATGCATATATTACATTTTTTATTGAAGTACAATTGACATACAATATGCTGTTAGTTTCAGATGCACATCATGGCAGTTTGATATTTTATATGTAATGAAATGATCCCCACAATAAGTATGGTTACTTTCTGTCACTCTACAAAGTTACTATAATATTATTGACTATATTCCCTATGCTGTACATTATATTCCTTATTTATTTTATAACTGAAAGTTTGCACCTCTTAATCCCTTTCTTCTAGTTCACCCATCCCCATAAGCCCTCCCCACTCTGGGAACCAGCAGTTTGTTTCCTGTATCTGTGAATCTCTTTCTCTTTTATTTTGTTCTTTTGTTTTGTTTTTTAGAGTCCACATATGAGTGCTATCGTATGATATTTGTCTTTCTCTGTCTGACATATTTCACCTAGCATAATACCCTCTAGGTCCATCCGTCTTGCTGCAAATGGCAAGATTTCATTGTTTTTTTTTTTACAGCTGAATAATATTCCATGTGTGTATGTATATGTATATGTTTGTGTATTTTCATATATACACATATGTGCATATACACATGTTTGCACATATGTGTATATTGTATATATTGCACATATGTATATATGTGCATATACACACATATATTTGCATATATGTACATATGTGTTTTTATCCATTTATCTATGAATGGACACTTAGGTTGCTTACATATCTTGACTGTGTATATAATGCTGTGATGAATATAGGGGTACATATATGTCTTTAAATTGGTGGTTTTGTTTTCTTCAGATAAATACCTAGAGGTGGAATTGTCCATATATATATTTTAAAGATTTTATTTATATATAAGAGAGAGGAGAGAGAGCTTGATCAGAGGGAGGGGCAGAGGGAGAGGAAGAGGCAGATTCCTTGCTGAGTTACATAACAATGAGTATTGTTAAGAGGCTGTGACCTAATGGGTAAGATCCCATGGGTTAGTGACAGAGGGCCTGCATTTGAATCCCAGCTCTACCACTTACTAGCTGTTATTATGAGGATTACAGATACTCCATGAAAAATGCTTAAAATGGTACTTACTCAGTTTAACCATTATTCTTAATCAGATATTGGTATAGAAGTTGGCTTACTTCTGGAGAAGAGTTTTGATGCTTTCTTGTTTCTATACTTTGGAAAAGTTTAAGTTGAATAGGATACATTTTCTTCCCTGTTGGGGAACTCTGTTTTCATTTGCCAATTCATTTGGTCCTCCAACTTTCCTCTGATAGAATAATAATTATACTGATTTCATAAATGTGAAATTCTACGCAGAGCAGTTAAAAAAAGTATCTGAACCAAAATGTAAATCCAGGTTTCCCTACTCTAAAGCCAAAATCAGGATTCAAACGTGCCCATATAGTAAAAGAAAGGATTTGTTTGAAAATATATGCCTTTTAAGTCACAAAATTTGTTCTTACACTTCCACATTCATTGATTCATGGAATATTTTTCTCTATCATGCTTTAATACAAAATGTGCTTTAATTATATAAGTTCAGTTTGTGGAAAGGTCTTAACTATGGCTTCAAAGAAAAAAAGTAAAAATAGTACTACCCATCTGACCCACTTTTAAAAAATCTTTTCTTCTTTTGTATTTTTCCCACCCTCTCTATCCCTATTCCTACTCATTGTAGCCCATATAATACCTGACCTGGGTTACTACAACAGCCTAAAAAATGATCTCTTCATCTCTAATCTTGTCCTCCTTAGAGCATTCTTTCACTGTCACCAGAGTGGTATATTGCCAATATTAAACACATTTCCCCATCCACCCAAGTTAGAGCTCATTAGGGTAGTTTCAAAGCTCTCCCCACTTATAGTCTCTTACCTATCCAGCCTGGAATCTCACTAGAATGCTCAAGCAATAGCAAATGCTCAAAGTTCTCTTGAGCACACAAAAATGCCTTTTCATCTTTGTGAATTTGACCTCTCATTACCCTACTACTTTCTTTTTCCCCCAGTAATAAGCCCTGTGCTTCATATACCAGAGGTTTTCAGTAGGTGTGTTTCCTGAAAGAATAAACAAATGTTTCTGCTCTTCTTTTTAAAAATATTTTAAGGAAGCAGTTTTTATTGTGGAAAACCTTGAGAAGTTTAGTTACACACCAGGAGTCCTGTCTTTTAATTCTGATTCTGTCCTTGGCTTATTGTGGGAGCCTGGACATGTGTCTGTAGGTTTGGGCATATAAGAGTCTGAGCAGATTTTGGGATTGAGACAGCTCACTGTTGGGGTAAAATTAGGAGAGCACTGAAAAGGCAGGAAAGCTTTGCATATTATTTATTTCAAGTCTTATAACAACCAGTGGAGTAGGAATTAATATTCTCATAATACCAATGGAGAATGGTGACACAAATAAGGTAAATGGTGTCCAAAGGGAAGAAGAAAAATGCTTCTGATTCAGGGGCTCTGAGGAAGGAAGAGGAGAAAAGCCAAAAGTGAGACCATCATCTTTCCTGAATCTGTCCCCTTCCACAGTTGAATCTTTGGGAAGGAGGCAAAGGGTAGGGAGGGCCGGTGAGATTTGCAGAATCAGGAACGGGTTGTGGGGAGCTTCCTCATTTCTCAGGGTATGGCCTGGTGAGACTGTACCTCCTTTAATGAAGTTGAATATTCAGTATATTCAGTGTGCAAGGCTGCCCACTGTGGTTGTTTTGAGATGTCTGAAGAAGAGGTCTAGGCCAATCAGTTTGTGATAGCACTTCCGGTTCCCATAGTATATGTGTGTCATCTGGGGAGCTGATGTTTCTCATGGCGCTTGTGGGGGATGCCCACATGCTAAGAGGACTTGAAGAGGCATAGAGTTAGGACAAGGAGGCTGTAGGACATAGACTGTGTGGCTGGAGTCTGTAGGAGGGCCCCCCCCCCTTTCAACACTGGGTGCCAGTTGGAAACAGGCAGGACCAGGCTCACTTCAGTAGGGTGCGGAGCCAGCTGGGTCAAAGCTGGGCCAGAGCACATTATTGCCAAAGCCTCTCTGCCTTTAGTCTGTAAAAACTTAGAAGGTACCTGGTGAGGAGGTCAACAGAAGGAAGGAGGAAGAAGATGTAATTTACTGAACCTGAATCCTGAAGCCCCTGAGATAATACCTGAAAAGCATTGGCTAAAACTGGAAGAGACTGAGTAATAATCATTGATGAGTCAAGGATGGTTGTTTCTCTTCAGTGGACTCAAAAGCAAGATGAGGTTCCTTGCAGAAAAAGTTACCTTTTTTTTTTTTTTTTTGCACATCTGAATTGTGGCATGCATCATCAATATATTTTTAATAATTCATTCAGTCATTCAACAACTATTTATTGGTCATCTGCTATATACAGTGATTCTTTCATAACTCTTGCTGATATTTCAAAGCCCTTTTTGAAACAACTCTTTCTGTGACTGTATGCTTTTTTAGAGACTTATCGAGGCCCTCTAAAGCCCAGCTTCTGAAACCAAACCCTACATTTTCTTACAGCAGAGGTTCCTTACTCTTCATAATTCTCCCTTTAGTATTGTTTTCCTTATTATTATTATTATTTTTAAAGATTTTATTTATTCATTTGAGAGTGAGAGAGAGCCCATAAGCCAGGGAGAGGCAGAGGGAGAGGGAGAAGCAGACTCCCTGCTGAGCCAGCCAGGAGCCAGATGCGGGGGTTCGATCCTAGGACCTCCTGGAGGTCACGACTTGAGTGGAAGGCAGTAGCCTAACCATCTGAGCCTCCCAGGTACCCCTGGATTCCATTATTATTTTTTAAGCAATAGTTTACACAGAAGGTGTGGTAGGCTTATATATGTAAATGTATATGATATAAATTTGAAAAATTATTAAATCACATTAAATTGATTCCCCTTGCATTAGCTCTGTGGTGACCCCACCTTCTTTCCTGGATGTTAAGGGTAAAACAGTGGATGGAAATTTTTGATATAATAACTCAAAGCTGGGAAAGGAAAAGCTTCCGCTTTAGCAGAATAAGGTTGAAGAGGTGTGCCAGCAGGAGGTTATCTTTCCCGTTCCAGGATTGCTTGGTTGTTTTTTGGATATCCTACTTGAAGGTCAGACCACCATGGAGAATAAGAAGCATCATTTCTGCCTAATCAGTGAAAGAACCATACAGAGAAGGGACTGATTGAAATCCTTCTCAGAGGCCAACTAGAAGAGAACAAAGGGCTAGGATTGGGGTGTAGGAGTGAGAGGTTAAAAAGAGAGAATGACAATGAGGAGCAGGAGAGAGTTCCTGGAGGGGCCTGGAGGAGAATCTCTTCTGGTCAGGAAGCGCTCACATGCTGTCCTCCAGGAGACCAGGAATGCAGCCCCATGCCATTAGTGGGACTGTGACTTCTTTGTGGGAAACCTCCTAGATCCTGCCTGCTTTGTAGCTGTTATATTGTTTGAACCTGCAGTAGATAACTAACTGGACATTAGTTAAGATTCTGCATGTGTGCTTCATGACCTAAATAGGTGGTAGATGGTCTTTTCTTCTTCTCCCTAGCTCATATCCAGATTCCCTCAGGTGGAAGGCAGCATGGTAAAAAGACCTGCAAGGAGCCCTGATAGACTCTAGTAGACAGAGCATGTTGTTCGCTGACTGTGCCACAGTTCCCTTCCACAGTTAGAGGGTTCGTGTCCAGGTAATGCTCTCAGGAGTAGCAGAAGAATAACAACCACAGCATGTTTTAAATTCAATTCAAGAAATTGGCTTCCTCCTCTCCCATCTTCCCCTCTCTTATGTTGAGCATTTGTAGTTGCTTCAGGCTTCAAAATTGTCATTTCATCAAATTATACTTTCATATATTGTTATAGAATACATAACAATATATTGTCATGCCAAAGCTATTTTGTTGTTATAGAAGTTAGGGATATAGAAAGAAAAAAAACAATAGAATAAAATGATCTGAGACATTTCAATTCCAACTTTTTCTTTTTTAACATGAGGTGATGGAACATTGAGGCAAATTCTTTTCTTTCATATCAGTAGAAAATATAATTTTCCTAGGGCAGTTTTTCCATTCCTTGATTGTGGGATCTATAGTGAATGCTGTAACCTAGTCCTGCAAAAATACTATGGCAAAAAATCTGAACACAGAGCACTTTCTCCTAAAGACCTGCTGCTGACCTCTGCTTTGATATTCTTTCAGGTTTCATTGGAGGTGGAAGGTGGGAGTTTGAGACTCTTAATTCAGTCTTTCTCTGAAATAGGCACAACCTGTGCATAGCCCCTACTGTCTTCCAACTGTCATCAGTCTCCTTTGCTTTTTCCCCTTTCTTTCTTTCATTTCTCCTTTTAATATCATCTTTCAGTAGTGAATTATTTTAGAACAGTCACTGTTGTAACTACCATCCAGCTCAAGAGAGAACCTTGTCAGTTATCCCAGAATCCCTTTGGTGAGGCCCATCCCAGTTATAAACACTCCCTTCTGTCAGAATAGCTATTATCCTGACTTTTATAGTAATTATGTCCTTATTTTTTTTTTACCACTCAAGAATGCATCTTTATACATAGTATTGTAGTCTTTTTCATTAAAAAATGATGTCTTTAGATTTTTTTCATCTACAGAAAGAATTCGTTTCTCTCCACCCCTATCTACCTCATCCTTTTATTTTCCTTAAAATTTTCTTGTTGAAGGACCTAGATAATTTCAACTGTCAAATTCCTATTGTCTAGATTTTGCTAACTATATATTCTTGACTAAGTTGACGTGTTCCATTCTCCTTTCTAATTCCTAAAAATTGGCTACAGGATTCAGAGGGTCGGTCATTCTCATGTTTGACATCTTAGCAAGTCAATAGAAGGCACATATGTCTTGTTGTCTCTTTTTGTCAGCAGACATTGATACTTGCTATATAAATCCATTAATTCATTGGGTGGAGGGTAGTTGCAAATGGTGATATCCTATCATTTAAAAAAATTATTATCTTAAACATTTTATATTTGGTTATCCTGTGGTCTAGTCATATAGGAAAGACAGAATAAAAACTTGTTTCTTTCTCTTTATTTACCATCCTTTTAAGATGATAATTTAGTTTTTAGTAATTGAAGTATTAATGAATGGATTTATATATATCCATGGGAATTGTTTTCCTTATCGAAGCCAAATTGTCCCATCTTTGGCCAATGGAAACTCATAAAGTTGTCTATTCTGTCCTTTTGACAGGTCTAATAGTTTTTGCTTCTTTTTAACGAGGTATTTCAAGATCATTTTGTACATGTCCTGCCCCAGGCATGGAATCAACCATTTGTCCAAGAAGCCTCAGTTCTTTTTAATAGGAAATGGCAACTCAAAACCATAGTCTTATTGCTAATAATGCTTTCTAAGTTCAGAGTGCTCCTTCTTCCATTGCTCTTGAGTAGTGTTCAAAACCTGGTGGCTTTTCTTCTTCACTTTCCTCTGGACATTCACTTTCCTTCATCTCTGTCTTCCTTGTTCTGTGAAATTCTTTTTTTTTTTTTTTAAGATTTTTAAAAATTTATTTGACACACACACACACATCACAAGTAGGCAGAGAGGCAGGCAGAGAGATGGAGAAGCAGGCTCCCTGCTGAGCAGAGAGCCCGATGCAGGGCTCTATCCCAGGACCCTGAGATCATGACCTGAGCTGAAGGCAGAGAGGCTTAACCCACTGAACCACCCAGGCACCCCTGTTCTGTGAAATTCTGATTCAATTCCCACTGGTTTGTTTTCCTTAATTTTTTTTTTTTTTAGCACGAGAGTCTATTTCAGAAGAGAAGCCTGTCTAGACTGCTCTGTTTCCTTCAGTCCTAGATGCCATGTCCTTGTACTCTCCTACCATAATATTTGACAAAATCCTTCCAGCTTCAGGTGCTGTTTTAAAACTTACCTGTGATTTCTGTTAGCATATGTTTGCTGTTATTGGCATTTCTTGTGCTTGGGACCATTAGACATCACTTTGCTTTCTTCTGTACAAATAGTGCTACCTTGGACATTTTGTCGTGGTTGGTGATTTTGTCCTCACTGTCTTGCAATTGACGGTTTGTGGGGATGTCTTATCACTTAGTTTGTTGGAAATGCTGTGTCTGAATTTTTTTCCCTGCTTTCTTTTTAAGTGAAGATTAAAGGAGATTAAAAAATTATATGGCCACCATCTTCCCAGAATATTTCTTTTCTGGTGGAGTGAGATTAGGAAGAGAAATAGTGGCCTTAATTTTGCTTCTTTGCTTCTAGGCATTTTAGATCTTTTGCTTGATTTCAGTAGTTTTATGAATAGTATATAAGTAGTGTCCAGTTGGTATATAATCATAGCATGAATGATAAGATAATTACTGGAAAATAGTTTTTTTTTAAATTGCAGGATCACCATCAATCATACTAATGTTATATGTCATTCTTTCATTTCATTTTCCTTTTTTAAAAAAAGATTTTAGTATTTGAGAAAGAGGGGGGAAAGATAGATTGTGTGTGTGTGTGTGAGAGAGTGTGTGTGTGAGAGAGAGAGCGAGAGAATGAGCAGGGAGAGGGGCAGAGGAAGAAGAAGAGAATCCCAAGCAGATTCTGTGCTGAGCGTGGAGTATGACCCAGGGTTTGATCTCATGACCCTGAGATCATGATGTTGCAGGATTGCAAGGTTTTTGTCTCAAGAAGTCAAAGAATGAATCTGGTTGACAGAAGGGTGAAGTGAAGAAAAAGTTTTTTAAGTGAAGGTGAGAATGAAAGGAAGGAAAAAGAGCTCTCTGGAGTGAGAGGGGTCCTAAATGGGTTGCCACTGATTGGGTTGTACCCAAGAGCTTTTATGGCCCCTCTCCTATAGAAAACTGACCAGGAAACTTAGTAAATTTCATGTCAATAACACTGTGGATTCATAAAGATGAGAATATCTTGTCTATAATTAGAACCAACATCTTGGATTTGTTACTTTCTCTTCTCTTTTTGTCAATATGAGAATATCCTGTCTATATTTAGAACCAAAAAGTGTTCTTGTAAATATCATGAGACCAAACAAGGTGTTTCTTTCTTTCTGGCTAATACCTATTTTTCCACATCTGGAAATGTGAGCCTCTCTGTGAGCCTCATTACAGAGGCCCCTACCTGTGTTTTCCTACCTAACCTCACCTGTCCCTTACTCAATAACCTGAGCCCAAATCAAGAGTCAGATGCTTAACCGACTGAGCCTCCCAGGTACCTCATCATTTTTCTTTCCTATATTCTTTCTCTCTTTCTGGATAGTGCTCTATTACTTCCAGGGTGGTATATGCATCCTTCAATGCTTTGTAGTTTCCCTGGAGTAGCTTATAAAGAACCAATGATGTTCTTGTGCTTCTCCCTAATTCAACAGGCCTGTCTTCATATAGATAGGTAAGATGCCTCATGGAATAAAATAGTGACTTTATTTGATTAGTCTCATCAAAGATAATTATGCAGAATTAGTTTAGCCTATAAATATAGATAGCAATTTACTTTTCTTTCTCCCCAGTGTAAATTTTAAGTTTAGTCATTAAATATTTGGGGCCAGGTTGGAGAATTATGGCCAGCAGAATATCTGAGGAAGACTATTTCTCTTGGCCTCTATAAATAACCTGACAAAGAGACTTGTTGCTTAACCAATGCCTAATGTGTTCATTTGGAATTCTCTGATGCTCAATTTTATTAGGCATTTACAAAACAAAGGCTGTTTTCCCCCTGCATTGTAATTAGTGTAATTAGAGTTTATTGGTAAAGTATCATATATCTACTATGGAGGTATTTCAGGGTAACAAGGATACTGAATTATCTCACTAAGGTTTGTTGGTTTAAATAATTTGTTTATGTAGTATATTTGATAATACTTCACATTAGAAATTTAAAGTCTCTCTAATCAAAATAATGTTGAGCTATGGAATGAAGAAGTCACAGGAATAAAAGGGGCACAGCATAAAGAAATGATACTGTAATGGTGATGTATGGGGACAGATGGTAGCTACACTTGTGATGAGCCTCGCATAACATGTAAACTTGTTGAATCACTGTGTTGTACACCTGAAACTAACATTATGTGTCAGCTATGTTCAATCCCCACTGAAAAGGACTTCCTCCCCCCACAACGCCCCCTCCCCCCAAGATCCAAAATAACATTGAACAGTTTGGAGCAAAAATGTATTCTTGCTTATACTCTTCCTGCTATTCCGGGCTAACTGGCTCTAATATTTATATATGAAATGAAAAACAGACTAGAGCAAGATTATAGAATGATTTTTTTTTTTTTCCCTGAGAGGCTAACAAGAATAAGCAAAATGTCATGCCATGCTAACCTAGGAAACAAATTGTAAATACAGAGAGAAGGAACAGGTTTCCGAATTTATATTGCTGCTATCTTTTGGGGATCAGCTTCCATTGTTACCATCATGTGTTATGTTGAAAAGGGCACATGAGGTTGCTGAGTGGCTGGTTGGAGAGTCCCTGAGAGAATATCCAGGAAACTGAGTTGCAACTCATGTTGGAGCAGCCTCACAAGTGAAAATGAATCCACAGCATGTGGTTTTCTGCCTGAGAATACTTGCCATTCACTGCGTAGTTCATCTGGATAGAATACTAGTATGTTTCTCTTTCCAATCACAAAATGCAAAATGCAAAATATTTTATGTTGTGTAGATCAGCACTGGGTTTCCAGTTTTCTAGATCTCATGTAAAAGTGGAGTCTGTAGACAGTAGCCAGGCATTGTATTTGCCTTTTAGAAAATCACATTTTCAAATGTAGTTGAAGTTAATCTGGAGTAGCTCCTGTTATTTCTGACCGATTTTTCATTGGTATGCTATTTTCTCTTTACTCCCAAATGCCACTATTGATCAAAAGTTGATTTGGACCAAGTTGCTGTGCACAATATACTGTTAGCTCTAACACCCCTCCGCCACCAAGTCTCGGGGCCCTTAATTATACTTAACCAAATCAATGTTAAATTCACTTTAGAGCTAGAGTTCATATGTAGATTTGTTGCTGTTACGAATTTCAGAGAGAGAAGTACTTTGTAAGGATATGCGTACAATTTAGTGGGGCGAGTAGAAAATATTGCAGACAGTTTGTGATGTGTATTGTGTGGAGAAGTGAGAGGTTTCCTGTATCCTTTCTTTCTGTCCGAAATGGGTGAGATGTTGTGCAACATACAAAGAAGGCTCAGTGATTCTAACTCTTAACCTGTTTCTAGAAATTTTAAATCTCAGTTATTTTTATCATTTACCATGGCAAATATTTTACCCCCAATTGTCACTTTTGCAAATTACTTTGTTCTTCAGTTTTGATCAACAGCAGAAACAGCTGCATAGTATTCATTTTTTTTTCTTGTGGCAGGTGATTTTCATGAGTTGTAGACTGAATTATTTGTAACTTCCTCTTGAAAGATTATGACCCAGTACTCCACTCAGTTTTTTTTTTTTAAATAGCTCAGGCAATAATGATTTCTAACTAGTGCATTTTCTATGGATTACTGACCACTTGAAAGAGTTCAGTGTTTCATTGGATTTATTCAGTCCTCTTGGAATTGCCAGTGAAAAGATGAGGGCCAGAGGCAGAAGTTGATGTCATTAAAAAGCTTCCAAAAAAAAAAAAAAGTTTCAAAAATACCTTTGTGAAACTCTTCAAATTTGACTGCTAGAACTACAAGTTTCTGCTGAAATTATGGTCAGATTTCCTTCGGGAGAAAATGAATAGGTCATATTTATGTCCTATAACTTTTTAAAGTATGAGATCTATGAGTGTATTAAAGATCATTAAAGACCATATTTAAGACCCACTTCTTCACTGATTTAAACTGGAAGTGCCATGGATATCACATATTCCACTCCTGGAGATAAAACTTGATTTCTGTTACCACGTTCTCTTTCCTATGCATAGAAGCTAGTAGTCATATGGAACAGGAGAATTGTATTGTCAGTGAATTGTAACACTTGATGGCTTGTGGATGTCACAAATAACATTTATTTTCAAAATTGCTTAAGTGAAAAAGTTAATAGTCATTTTGAGTGTCTCTATAGTTTCTTTTTTGACATGTGTCTCAAAGGTAAACTGAAGTTGACGGCATATCAGGCAGCAGCCAGCCAGTCCTGGTCCCAAGCCATCTTAGAGCTCATATCTCCGATGAGGACACAAGTGTGACAGAAACATGAAACCATCAAGCAAAATATTTGTGTTGTCCCTGTGCCCTTCACCTTACATGTTATAGAGCTGTTATTGAAAAGTGGCTGCTTAGATCCTCTTATTAGATTTAGCCTCCGACTGGGTTTTAGCAAATGGAAAGGGATTAGAGATGATACATATAACTTTCAAGTCTTACACATGCTCTTCTGTCATACTTCAGGCTCTTCTTTCCCTCTAGTTAGTTGGGAAGGTGATAATTCTTGGCATGAATTTACAAGCTCTGTGGAGAAAATGGCAGAATTTATGTAATCCTGAGTTCCTGTGGCCTCATGGAAGGGCTACTCCTTCGTTTTCCTATTCACTATTATTAGATGAACAAGAAAGACATTTTAACTATTTTGAGTCTCTGAAACTTTTATTTTTTATTTGTTATAGCAGCTAGGGTTTTTTAAATAAAGCATGTAAATTCATCTAAGTATATATAGGCCAAGCCTAATTAACTGAATTAAAGGCAGGGAGAAGGTTGGCCGAGAGGGAAAATAAGTTTTTTGGGTCCTAAGTTGTTGAAGATAACCATGGAAGAAAGGTATGTGTAATGCATTTCAATTGTAAGATAAACTTGTAAACTAGTCTTAGAATTGGGGCAAATGTAGGATTCAAGCATATGCATTCTTTCATTCATTCATGCATTCAACAAATGCCTACTGTATATAGGCATTGTGGATAACTCAGTAAAAAAAGAGGCCAAAAAATTTCAGGCTCTCTCCAAATCT
>ML102695.1:18910-31763 GCA_003697995.1 Taxidea taxus jeffersonii
TATTGCTTCTACTCATTAATTCTTGTTTTGTCTTTGGTTAATGAGGGACATTATAACACCTTCAGTCGCAGGTGTTGTCTTAGTCAGTAAAATCCCATTGTTGTTTGCTCTTATAATTTTAGATCTTTTTGAATGCTAAGTGGTTCTAGTTAGGATCCTTCTGAAGGGGAAGGGAGTACTATATATGAGTTTCTATGGTGCTTTTTCCTGGCCCTAGCTTTCTTGGCCCTAGGTTCTGTCAGCAGAATAAATGGGGATATGCATGAGTCTGTGAAATAACTGCTGTTAAAATGTGCAGTGTTCAACATTTAAAAGGAATTGCATTTCAATACATGATAAAATTTCCAGATTACCTTGAGAATTGGGGCTGCTGCTGTCGGTTATATTGAAAGAATTCCAGCACGCTAAATTACCTGACAAGTTGTGGTGTTTTATGTGCTGTATTGATATTGGAGTATTTGTTTTGCTTCAATGGGTACTTAATTATTTGTTTCTTTTTGACAGTGTACTAGAATTAATTCGCAGCATTATGAAGCTGCATTAAACATCCCCTTGAAAGCAAGGGCTGGATCTTGTAACCCTGGTGCATCATCTGAATGTTTAGCCTACAGTTTAAATATATTAAATTAGAGTTATGAATTACTTTTAAAGGGAAAGAAATTATAGCTTTTCCATCCTAATGGAGATTTCAGGAATGTAAGATGAAAGGACACAACTGTAGGAAATGGAGACAGTAATCAGAATCCAGTTTATGATGGACTCAGGGGGACACACAGCTTTCAGTAGAGCATGGCACAACTCAAGGTGCACGTTTTACCCTTTAGCAATTAAAATTCCTTTTTAAAAAGATTTCATTTATTTATTTATTTAGAGAGCACAAACAGGGGGAGGGCCAGAGGGAAAGGCAAGGAGAGAAAATCAAGCAGACTCTATGCTGAGCATGGACCTCAGTGTAGGGCTTGATCCCATGACTTTGAGTTCATGACCTGAGCCAAAATCAAGAGTTGGATGCTCAATTGACTGTGCCACCAAGGTGCCCCTAAAAATTACTTTCTATATGCAAACAAAACAAAAGTCGTTGCAAAGGTTCCTTTTTTGAAAAACAAAAGACATGGAATAAGTTGATTCAAGGTTTCATAGATACTTAGTGTGTTTAATCTCTATTAATAATAGTCTATGGGATAGACATTAATTAATCTATTAATATACCATGTTGATATATTAATAATTATGGGCCCTTTAGCAAGAAGAAAAAAAGTCCCAGAAAGTTAAATGTTAATGTTTTTATTTAGTGCTGAAATGCCATAACTTTGGTTTTCTATCTGAAAGGTTATTGAGAATATCAGAAAGGTAAAATAATTTCCTTTAGATATTCACAAGATTGCTTTTCTTCTCTGAAGAAAACAAAGTTCTACATATAGGAAAAACTTACTTTCACTTCCGGAGGTATGATCCTTTACTGGGTAAGCAATGTTTTCTAATCAAAATGACACTAATGGGTCAGATTTCATGGTCAGAAATGTGAAAGCCTAAGTGAGGGCCCATTATTACATAGAATGGTGTTAGCAATTTTGAAAGATAATGGTGGTGCTTCTAATTTATTTTTTGATGAACTCCTGAATGCATTTAAATGTAACTCTAATAATGATACTCTTCTTTTAATAAGGATCTCAGCAGAAGCTGGTTTTGTGGGAAAATGTCTGTATGAATAAGTCATACAGTGATTTTCTGAAGTGGGTATTCAGGAGACACTTATGGAAAGGAAAGAAAAGGAAAGAAAAAATACTCCTACATTCATATGGGACATAAGAGTTTTTCCCCTATTATAATAGCAGAAACAAGCTAGTTATAGATCAAGAAGAATAGGGGAGAAAAATGTTACAAAATTGAAGCCAAAATTCAGCCTTTTCTTTGTGCTCCTTCATGGTGCTAATATGATATATATTTTATGATGATAACAGTAGTCATGACAATAATTATGCATGGAACTGTGATCCAAGATTCCCCATATATGCTTTATTTTTCTAGCTGTTAGATAACCAATTTTCTAGTGGGTTTGGACAAAATAGTGATGGTATCTAAACCTAGCCCCTGCTGTGTTTGGAGGAAATAGATTTATATTAGTTCTGTAGTTTTATGTGTAGATGAAAAAGAACATCTTCTGAAAATGGAGGGCCCATTAAAAAGTGTGCTATCTATATCTGTTTGCCAAGAAGGTCTAACTGATGCTATTTAGGAGGGAGAAAAGAAAAAGAAAGTATATAAGATTTTGAATCCACACCTTGGATTCATGGTACTTACATGTTCTTTTCCAAGTTCAGGGTTCTTATTGTAGGGAAATAATCAAGGAACTTATCAAATAATATACTATTAAAATACTAAAAAGTAGCACCAAAGTGAAACTAATGAACATTTTAGACAAAACGTTATTAGTGAGGCCAGTTACATTTTGCTTAGAGTGACTGTTAATTCTTTAAATGTTCATGTAAAACCTGGTGATTTTTATTTATTTCTCAGTGGTACATTTGAGATGGAAAACAAATCTGTTCTAGTACTTTGTAGAAATTAGTGAGTGGGATTTTAGTAAATGGAGTTAAGTAGTTCTTTACGATAAATTTTGAGAAAACTTTTTCAGATATTCTTTCAGTTTCCAATACTGTAAGAAAATAAGCAAAAGAGGGGCACCTGAGTGGCTCAGTGGATTAAGCCGCTGCCTTTAGCTCAGGTCATGATCTCAGGGTCCTGGGATCGAGCCCCACATCAGGGTCTCTGCTCAGCGGGTAGCCTGCTCCTCCCCCCCGCCTCCTTGTGATCTCTCTCTCTGCCAAATAAATAAATAAAATCTTAAAAAAAAAAGAAAATAAGCAAAAGAAATAGGTATGGTGTAAAAAAAAACTATGTGAGTCACTTCTTATACTATTTTACCAACAGTCATATAGGGCTATTTTTAGAAAAATTGTTACTATGCTAGAGTTAATTACATATACCTGATATATGTATATTGAGTCCTTCTGTGTTTAAGAGAAAATAAAAATATAATATCATTGTTTTCAACATCATAAGTTCTATAATACAGTCTTTTGAATTAATAAGCAGTAATCTATAATAAGTAATACTTTATAATTTTGGGATTAGTTTATGGAAATTTCTTTTAGTCACAGGCCTCTGTAAAGAATATTATTAAATCGGGGCAACAGGGTGGCATGATCAGTTGAGCATCTGACTCTTGATTTTGGCTCAGGTCATGATCCCAGGGTCCTGGGATCTAGCCCAGTGCATCCAGCTCTTCACTCAGCAGGGATTCTGTTTCCAGATTCTCTCTCCCTCTGCCTCTCCCCCTTCTCACTCATTCTCCCTCTCAAAAAAAAAAAAAAAATCTTAAAAATGAATATTGTTAAATCATAACAAAGGAGCTTTGTTCATTTATGAGGTAGAATTAGGGTGGGCATATGAGTATATTTCTTTTATTGTATTTACATGTCTCCAGCATTGTTGTACTTTTTCTATAGATTATTCTCTTAGGAGCTGTATAAACAGCTGGACAATGAAAAATATGTGAGTAATAACAAGGGAAACATTTTTTTTTAAAGATTTTATTTATTTGACAGACAGAGATCACAAGTATGCAGAGAGGCAGACAGAGAGAGAAGAAAGCAGACTCCCTGCTGAGCAGAGAGCCCAATGTGGGGCTCCATCCCAGGACCCTGAGATCATGACTGAGCCAAAGGCAGAGGCTTAACCCACTGAGCCACCAAGGCACCCCAAGGGAAACATTTTTACTTACATATTTCATATATCAAAAATGCCTGTTGGCAAAAAGAGAGAAGCTTTCTACTGTAAGAGGAAGGTTTTACTAAAAGAAAGTAAAAATCTGTAATAGGCAAATTACTATAGTATCCCCAAATCCCATAAAAGCTCTGTTTCTTAACATCTACCAGTGAATTTTCTTCAGCAATTTGGTCTGTGTTGGACAAACTTTTCACACTGAAGATCTCATGATTTCCCTTTTAGTGTAATCTGGTCTCCTACCATTTTCTTCTGGCCATTTGTTCCTCTACCGTATTTCCACCAGCTTACACTGAACATCAACTCTAATTGGCAGCAAATACACAGGGATGGTATAATCATTTTTTTGTCTGAATTATTTTTCAAAAGTGTATGTTGGATCATGTCAGTCTTCAGTTTATAATCATTCAGAGGAGTTTCCTCATTGTCCTGAGCTTGAATTCTCAAAGCTCTGCTGGTTTTGCTGTCCTTGTGCCTATCAATCTTCAAATGATCCTCATTGCCTATGGAACAGAATTTGAGTAGGAAATAGAGCTTGGAACTGGGTTGGAGTGCCTTGTTGCCAAACCAAAGATTTTATTTCATTCAACATGTTTTTACATTAGCTCCAGCCAAAATGAATTGTCGTTTCCCCAAAATGTCAGATCTTTTCTGCTTTCATGATTTCACTCCTGTACTCTGTTCTAGTGGATTACCTGGATAAAAAGGATCTGTGCATATTCAAATTCATTACCTATTGTTAAATTACTCTTCAAAGTGATTGTACCAGTTTACTCTCAATGATAGTGTGTACGGGTTCCTATTACTCCATATTCTTCTCAACACTTGGTAATATTAAATGGCTTTGTTTTTCTCTTGGTTTGTTTGATCTGGATATTGATCTCTTCGGGGTGAAACTGTTTATAGGTATCTTCAGTCTAAGGCCCGACTTTTGACATTTTTTCTTTTAATATTGCCATTGGATATGCAGGAATTCCTAATATTAATGTAGTTTAATTTATTAATCTTTTCCTTTATGATTCTTTTTGGTGTTTTAAAAAATAATATTGTTTTTTTTCTAAATGTTCTAAAGTTGTGTTGTCTACATTTGAGTCTGTAAACTACTTAGAATTTAAACTTTTAACTACTTAAGAATTTATTTTTGCTTTTGAGAGGAGGCAAGGAATCCATTTTTTCCCCCACACATCTAACCACTTTTATGAGCACCATTTATTGTATTGTCAGTGTTTTCTTGGCTGATCCGCAGTGATACTCCTATCCTCTCCTATATCAAGTTGCCAGATATGCACAGGTCTGTTTCTGGGCTCTGTCATCCCTTCCATTGGTTTAGTCATCTATCTCTACTTCAATATTATACTGTCTTAAGTAATATAGTTTATAATAAGACTTGCTGTATAGCAGAGGGACTCCTCTCTTCTTCTCGTACTTCAAATAGTTTTTTTTTTTGTTGTTGTTGTTCTTTTAATACAGATTTTAAAATCTACTTGTCAAGATCCAAAGCAAGACAAATCCTTTGGGATTCTGTTTGAAATTGTATTGAATTTATAGATTTCTCTTTTCAAACTGCAGAAAAAATGAGTCTGATTGCACTTTATTTCCTATCTACCCTTCTGGGAATAATTTTGCAACTTGCATTCAAAGAGCCCTGTATTCACTCTCTGGAGGCAGGCTGCCTTCAGTACATCAAAGGAGACCTGCTCCATTAGAATGACCAATGGGGACCTTCTAGCACCTCCTCTCTAACTAGCTCAAAGAGGAAAACCAAGCAAATTTATTCTCTAGTGAGGTACCCCATTAGGAGATCAAATGAAGACAGCAAAAAAGAACAAATCAGCACAAATCAGTACAGTTAAGATAGAGGTTGAGGTTTCATTTACATTCTTTGCAGGCCTCCTTAACTTCCTATCTTTGCCATCATATAACATCCTTTACCATAGGAAGAGGAAGATACAGTAAAGAGAAATGGGGCATAACTTTAAGAAGGGAAGGGGTGAGGTATGAAATTGATCTGTGGAAATATATACTTACATACATATACATATATGTGTATATATATGTAATTGTAAAGATTGTCTGATCTAATATACTCATTTTATAGATAAACAAAATGGTGGCCCAGAGAACTTATGTAGCTTGTTTAAAGTGGCCTAAGTGGGGACATTTGAGTGGCTCATTTGTTAAGCGTCTGCCTTTGGCTCAGGTCATGATTCAAGAGTCCTGGGATCAAGCCCCACATAAAGTCCCGCACTGAGGCCTGCATTGAGCCCTGTTCAGCTAGAGACCTGCTTCTCCATCTCCCACTCCCCCTGCTTGTGTTCCCTCTCTTGCTGTCTGTCTCTGTCAAATAAATAAATAAAATATTTAAAAAAATAAAGTGGCCTAACTAGTAAACAGAAGAGCTAAGATTATCAAATTATCTGACTCATTGTCCAATATTCTTCAAATTCAAATATTTAAAATGCTATAAAAAGTAATTATTATAATTGCTATTATTATTATTGAATTTTAGTTAG
Organism: Taxidea taxus jeffersonii; assembly: GCA_003697995.1. NCBI lineage: Eukaryota > Metazoa > Chordata > Mammalia > Carnivora > Mustelidae > Taxidea > Taxidea taxus. Next base: position 25,210 of record ML102695.1, read on the forward strand.
AAGAATCTCTGCTCATTACCTAAATTTACCATTTCTACTCATTTTACCATTATTTCTGATGCTTTCATGTTTTCTGAACTTTCAGTCTCTCACAGTATAAAACAATGCTCTGATAGCTGGCTGGCTCAGTCTGTCTCTCTATCTATTTATCATCATCATCCAATCTGTCATTGCATAAATAATACAAAAACAGCTATTACTTAGTTCATTTATTACTGTGTAGGTATAATCCTTTTCTTGATTGGCCTTAAATCTGCTATTAGAAAAGTATTCATAGGCATTTTTACTTATTGAATATAGGTTACATAATGTGAGTTTTTTTCACATGTGTTTTAGTAAGTAATCCTTTCTACCTGCTTTTCTGTTTTTTGGCAAAATCTGAAAAATGACTTCTCTTTTTTATTACTATTAATAGTTCTTCAGACATAATTTTTAGTATGCAGAAAAGTTATGTTGTATCTGAGTTTCAAAATGGTAATGTATTTCATTTAGATGTGCTTTAAGATTACATTGAGGTGAGATTATAACTGGAAATCATTTGGTATAGGAAGGCTGAGTTAGATGGGAATTTGGAGCACATGCTTAGTAGAAGAAATAGGAAAGGAAGCTGCACTTTTGAAGAGCAAAGTGATACAGAGAGGGCAAGACTGCTCTTTTAGGGTGGAATCTTGGGTAAGGTTCACTTTAAACCATTTTTTTAAGGTTATGGCAGATCCTTTAACTTCTGTAGTTTCATGTATTAATAATCAAGCCCCACTTGTCTAATTTAAAATTTCTCTTCTTCCCAGGCTCAGAAATGTACAGTGGAGAGTGACAGGCTTTTTGGTCCCTCCCCACTCACTGCTATCTGAAGGCCTCAGGTCAGAGAGAAGATATTTGATTGGCAGTGGTGTGGTCTGTCGTTTGTACCCTCTGGAGACGATGCCCGAAAGCTGACTCTTTCTGGAGCACTTCTGCATTCTAGGGTGACACTTTAGCAGAACTAATAACACTATGTTGTTTTTTGATCCCCTATCTCAACTCTACCTCTTGCTGTGAACCCTATCCAGCCTTTTGCAATCGGGGGGACACTGTACTTAGTAGGTAGATTTCCTTGTCAAAATCATTCAAGATAAAAAAAAATCATTCAAGATGACTCATTCTGGCCACCCTCTATAACACTTAATTGGCTCATGGGATAAATTTACCCCCTGTATCCCTTACAGTGCACCGCCCCCCTCTCCACTATGCTCACTTTGGACTATTTCAGGCACCAGTCCCTTTGCCTTTTGAATACTAGGGTTATGTGTCAAACTCTCTAAACAGTTCTCTTGAGGGAACCGTCTGGCTTGAGGTAGCAGTGGGAATAGGAGAAATTTTCCGGCACACAGCACTTCTACAGCTCACCATAAAGTATTCTTGACTCAGCCGTCTTTGCTCATTATCTCCTGGTAGACTTTTCTTTATATAACCTGGACTTGGGGAATGAGTTAAAGATTGGCTAACTAGCTTTGGGCTGATTCTTAGCAAATAATACATAGGTGTTTCAGTATGGGTGTTTTGGCATATCTTTTATCTTTTTGGAGTATTATACTTTACAATGTTCATCTTTACCTTTTGCATAACTAAAGCTTTGAGACGATAGGAAATGTTCCATTTAGTATACTATTACACATGCCAGGATGCTTTCACGGGTTATTTTATCATGCATCTTTGAAAGATGTCAAAATTCATTCCTTGGATCCAGGTAGAGCTGCCACTGTGGCTGGACAGCATTTTGATATCTTGGGTTAATAGCCCTGGAGTATGTGTTTGTGTGTGTGTGTGTGTTGTGGGTGATGCATGGGTGGTGTAGAGACAACAGTAGTATATTGGCCAGGGTTCTCCAGAGAAATATAACTCTGCTCTGGAATTAGCTCCTTATAATTGTTGGGGCAAGGGGAAATTGGCTCATGTAATCATGGGAGCTGCTAAGTCCCAAAATCCTTATGGCAAGTCAGCCTGGAAATTCAGGTAAGAGGTGGTACTGCAGTTTTAAGGCTGAAATCTGAAGGGAGGGCCAGCATGCTAGCAATAGGCAGGATTTCTGTCTTGCACTTTGGAGCATAATTTCTTCATTGAGAAGCTCCAGTCTTTATTCTTAAGGCCTTCAACTTATTGAATGAGGCTCACCCAGTCCAAGACAATCTGGTTTACTTAAAGTCAACTGGTTGTAAATGTTAATCACATGTGAAAAATACCCAGTGTTTGGCCAAACAACTGGCCACCAAAGCTTACCAAATCGACATACAGGATTAACCATCACAGGTAGGTAGCAATATTAGTACTTCCTTCCTTTATTCTGCTTCTCAACAATCACTGAGGCCAAGATGTGTTATAATAGCCCACGCACCCATTTCCTCTTTCTTCTTGGACAGAGTGATGTCATATTAGAGCACGAACTAATGTGGCTCTGTAATAACATCTGTCTTTCCTACTAGACTATGAGTTACTTAAGAGTAGATAATGGGTGTGCTTTTAATTGCTGTTGTATCTTCAGTGCCAGAGTTACTATTTTTGGAGAATCAGTGAAGAGTAGTTACAGTTGTTTAGCCCATTTTAGTGGTGTAGGAAAGCAGATAGGCAGACACATAGGAAGAGACAAAGAATAGGTATTTGGTATAGATGTCCCTATGTTTCATTCCCTAGCACCAGCCAAGCAAGGCAGGTGGCAGTGAAATGGGACCAGGATTTGCAGGGTGAAGGGACTGTTAACAAACACCTTGCTTTAGGACATTTTTTTTCTTCCTTTGCCTGGTTGCTAGATGTTAAAAGAAGCAAAGGGAAATTATGATGAATGAGCAAGGGACTATACTCCTATAACTTATAAATTGAGAATTAACATTTGCTTGTTAAAAGCTGAAGTGAGGGGCGCATGGGTGGCTCAGTGGGTTAAAGCCTCTGCTTTCGGCTCATGTCATGATCCCAGGGTCCTGGGATCAAGCCCCGCATCGGGCTCTCTGCTCAGCAGGGAGCCTGCTTCCTCTTCTCTCTCTGCCTGCCTCTCTGCCTACTTGTAATCTCTGTCTGTCAAATAAATAAATAAAATCTTAAAAAAAAAAGCTTAAGTGGAAAATCTTTCAAAGAACTTTTGAAGCTAAGCTCTTTTGAAACTGAGAGGTCAAGGAATCAGGAAACATGGAGAAAGCATTTTGTATATGCCCTAAATGGATGATAGAGTGATCTGAAGGCTACTATGTGTGTTGTGGTCATTGCATGAGGGGAAGTCATGACATTATAGGAAATAAATCACAGATTGTTTGCCCTTTCTGTTTCCATAATTAATTTCTTGAATTCTTTTCTATCATTCTTCCTTTAAACACCCTCATACTGCCACCTAATACAGAAATAATAATTAATACAGGATAGAACAAAAGTGACAAAATAGATTGGGTTGGGCTTTCTGGAATCAGTATTTTAGGGCTGTGGACTTAGCCTGAGGCCATTTTTATCTCCGTCCTCCAGCAGCCTTCCCAGGCAGGCTATGTCCAAGGGGAAGAATGGATACTACTGAGCCTGTAGTTGAGTTCAGAGAGAGGTGGTGGGGGGCAGATCACGCTTATTTATTGCCTACTGGGTAAAAACACTGCAGTGGGTCTCTGCTGTGTAACATCTCACTTAATTGGGCATTAGTATTTATTTGAGAAAACAGGTTCAGAAAAGTTTAGTGATTTATTAAGATCCTCATCTAGAAAGTGATGGGTTCAGCACTGAAACTTAGATCTGATTTCAAAGCTTAGGTTTTTCTTGATCCTCCATACAGGACACAAGATGATACAGATTCCTTCTTAAATAAGGAATGCTATCTGTCTTTCCAAAGGACAAAGTGCCAGGGCTCAAATTGCTATGCATATCTCCCAGGACAGGGCAATCAATTCTGAGACATAACAAGAAAGAACATCACTGCCCCAAATTACATCTTTCACATTAATCTATTGCTAGAATGTGAAATTACACTTACATGTAAGTACACATGTGTTGCATACACTTCAACCCCAGCCATATAACTTATTGAAGGTGCTAAGCACTTTACACACTTTGCATCTCTTGTCACCCATAGCCCTGACAGCAGTCCTGCAAGGTAGGTAATATGATTCCTATTTTTGAAGAAGAGATTGAGACTCAGAAAGGTTATTTGTCCAAGGTCACACAAATAGTTGAGCTGGGATGGGCACCCACATATCTGACTCCAGAGCTAAATGTTCTAAACCACTGTATTGCATTCTATTAATACAAAAAATATTTACAGTGCATTCTCTGTGCCTGCACTATGCTGAGTAATGTGGATACTATAATGAAAATGACCAACTTCTATCCTAAAGGAGTTCAATCAGGTGAGGGAAACAGCTACATAAGTAGGCAATGGTGATGACATTTAGTAAGGCAGTGATGGATGTGTATTCAGGACCATCATATGCAGATACGTGTAGAACCTGTACATATTTCCATCATGGTAACTTAGTGAAAAGACATCTACCTAATTTGCCCCCCCCACTTTTTTTTTTGAAAAGAGCAGGTGATAAGGATTATGTCAAGGAAGGAGGTTTCCCAGAGGAGTGCCTCTTTATATGAATCTTAATCAATGAGAGAGTTTACCAGCTACAGATAGCTAAAAGAGAGTACTACACATAGAAAAAATTGTGTGATGAAAAACACAGAAGAGAGACTAAGTGTGATGATACATGGGGAAGTGGGGTGGTTGATGGTTGACTTCTTCCAAAGAATAGTTTTCTGTGTGATCATGTATAGAAGATTCTTTAGCCATCTCTAATTTTCCTCCACCTATTTTGTAAGCCATTCTGAGTCATGAGCTAATATCAGAGAGAAGAATGGAGAAGGCAGAAGGAAAGATACCACCATTTTTCTTTGGTGTTATGGAGTACCAAGTACTTGTCAAATTTTATCTCATTGAATCCCCATAATAGATCTTCAAAGCAGAATTATCCTTATTTCAAAGGAAAGGAAACTAAAGTAAAGCTCAAAGACCTTGTCCAACTTAACAAGTTAAAGGAAGAGCTAAGAATGTGAACTCAAAGTAGTCTTTTACTGAAGCCCCAGTGTCTTATTCATTCTCTCTGGAATGAGAAGAATATAATTGTTTATATGACATTTTCCTCAACTTTTCCATACTGAACTAAGGTGCTTACCAGAGAAAACCTCAGAATCATTACCACTAAATGCCTGTGTGAGAAAATAGTTTTGTACTTTAATTGTCTGTCCTCTGCATTTGGAGTTTTATTTACTGTATGAGTTTTATGTAAGTTCATAAAAGTCAATAAACTCAATATTCCAGAAATCACTTGCATTTAACATCTAGATAATTAGGGTAACAAAAAGGAAGTTAATTCAGTGTGGGTTTATGATGGTGATTAACTTCGTCCCATTTCTTTCCCTGAAGAGAGGAAGAGTTCAGAAATAAAGTAATGTGAGTCTGCTGCAGCCAAGGAGATAGATGCAAGAACAAAAGATTGTTATGAAACCCTTAAAATCTCAGTGCCCCTTTAGCTAATTATGTAGCTTAATTAAAGTTATTTTAAGTAATAGTTAATTATACCTAATTAAGGTAATTGCAGAATTAACCAGGGGAATTTGAATGAACCACAACGCAGACATGTTTGGCCTCTGAGGATCAAGTGTGCATATAGGAGAAACCATGAAATAAAGCCTAGATTATCATGCTGAGTACACAAAACCACTACTAACAATGAGTAAAGTTATACACACAGTGTTGCAGAGTATAGAGTGTATCTTTAAAAAGTGTAACACGTGAGATTGTATTGGATTTGATTTCTTTTAATGTAGGTCTACTTTTGGGAGGCAAAGGAGGATTAAAGGTCTAACAGTCAATGCTGTTTATGTTTTGAAAGTCTAAATAATCCTTCTTTGTCCATGCATTATTCAGATTTACCAGATGCTTTTGGGACTGTGGCTGACTTTAGGAAAAATCTAGCATTTTTTACTTGGAGATATAATTTAGACTGATGTATCTAGGTTTGGCATTGTTTCATCCTGTTCTTGTTTTGATAAAGGCACAGGATGCATAGATAAATGTATAATCTTCCCTGTGCATTGATAGCGTTTGTTAAAAACCTCTCTAGTGCCTTTTTGGCTTTGCTGTGGCTGGAATATAGGATTCCATTTGTTGGGAGAATTCCCAGTGAATTATTTTTATCAGGTCAGTAGTTCTTAAAGTACAGGATTCCAGAATCTTCCAAGTGGTGTACCTATGGTCTAATTTTAGTCTCTTCAGGTTAAGTAATTATTTTTCCCTAGATGAACCCCCCTACTAGGTTAGTGCTGATTCAGATTTCAACCTGGATTTTCAGGCTCCCCAAACTTACTAGGTTTTCTGCTGAGTAATTGTTACTCTTTCTCTTTAACAAGAAGCATTGCAGAAAAGTCCGTGATCTTTGCCTATACTTGAATGTTAAGTAGAGAGTAAAAGCATACTTCTTTTTTCTTTTGAGGATAAATTACACTGGGATGGAGGAGAGGGACAGGCCTCAGAGAGTCAAGCAGTGAAGACCTAGTGAGTG
>ML102696.1:0-12998 GCA_003697995.1 Taxidea taxus jeffersonii
ATAAGATGTCAAAAGGCTGATGGAAATACCTGTTGACCTGAGGCCGAATAGTAGCCTGACCTGGCCTGGGAGAAGAGACAGCAAGAAAGCTTTCGAGCAAGGTAGACCCAGAGACTCATCTGCCTGCAAGGCTGACGGATCTTTTGTCAGAGTAACTTAGATGCTGAGAAAAGCAGATGCTATTTAAACCCAAAGTCACACTATTATTCATTAACTAAACTCTACTTTTAATAAGTCCTAGGATGCCACTTTAGTTCTTTGTTCGACAGCGTTACTGTTACAACTGGAAAAAAATGTCATTTGAAAAGTGAAGAGATTGTTCGCTGCTGAAATTAAGGAAGGTAGCTACCAATGTGCTGAAAACTTGACTAAGTCCATGAACTAAGGTACCGAAACTTGGACCTACAACGCTCTGAAACTCCCTGTGAATTCTGACTTAAAAAAGCCTAGCTGATGACTACAAGGAAAGATGCCATAGGAATTCAAACTCTAAGGACAACTAACTATACTCAAGAAAGTCTTGATAGTAAGCCAACTGCTAAAAGGTAAAGTTTCTTTCCGTTGTCTATGATTAGGGATAAAGGCAGAGAAGAGTTAAAGCTCATACCAAATCAGGCCCTGCCTTACCTAAGAACAGCTTTTCAAGCTCTTTACATCAGAAGGAGTAGCAGGCTAGGGCCAGCAAAAAACTCTCCTTCACTGCTGGTTATATAAATTCTTCTGCAGCCTCAGAAGTTCTGTGGTTTGGCCACAGGGTGACTAAGGCCAGCCAATTTTGCTCTTCCAGAATTAATTCCCTCATACTGCTCTTGACTAGGACACAGTCCTCATATTCTGAATTAGGATAACAGAGAAGCTTAGAGGGTCTTGCACAGTTGCTTTCTACCTTCTTTACCTAAAATCAATAGGAACTACAGTTCTACCAGAGGAGTCTCCTACATATTGGTTTTACTTATGATTAATTAAAATACATGAAGTATTGCTTGGTTTAATTAGGCATTGCTAAGAGTTACCAAAATGTTTCTAAAAAGCTCACTTCAAACAATGGCTATAGCAATAAAATGAAGACTCTGCATGCTTGTAGTTAAGTTTGATTGCTAACAATGGATTTATGACATCTCTTGAAAAGTCAACATGTGAGGTGGGGGAACCAATCTTGAAAACAATCAAAAGATTTTATACATGGGCCACTTCTATGGTCAATTTTGCAACAAGACTATCACCAAGGTGTTCTGATGGCTATTAAGATTTTCTGTACAAAAAATAATATTAAGTGTATTTATGTGAAGGAGAATAATGATTTATCACATGGAGAGAAATCCCAAGGCTCCTGGTGCTGAGGTATGGGTGAGGAGTGGGGATGGGAAGAGGGGAAGTATCTTCAAAAGGAAAGGAGAAGGAGAGGTCCCCTGTACTGTGAACAAGGCAGCAGGCTTAGAACAGCTGTGAAAGGAAATGTCTTCAATTTCTTCTGATTAGATACCACATGAAAGAAATTATCATGAAGGAAACTGTGATTGGCTACGGGCAAGACTCAGAATCTAGTCAAATCAGGGGCCCTTTCCTTCTATTGGATACACTCTTGGCCTGCTAGGTGCACTGAGTGTGCACTGATAACAGATTGGGCAGAGGTATCCTCAACGCATCCCTGCAGATGGGCAACATCATGCCAGGGCAATCTGGGATCCTGGCTAACAGAAAAACCTTTTGCAGTTGTTTTTAAAGAGAAACTATGCAAACATAGTATACGGCAGCTTCCAAGTGTCCTTTTCATTCATTTATCTATTAGCATATAGAGCAGTTCCTGTGGCTAACAGTGAATCATATACTAGGCATAATGCTGTAGTGGTGCTGATGCCAACTGAGCATTTCAGAACTACTCTAAATGTCAGGAACATTGCAGCAAGGTACCATTTCATGTCTATTATATACTATAAGTAAAATACACAGAGACATTCTATATACACAGACACAGTCACACTGTGGACAAACACATTCAAGCCAATCAGGGATGTTTATTTTTCTTTAGTTATTGAAGCTCAGAGATGATATAGTCTAGGTATTTCTCTCTGCTTGTTATAAATATCTAGGCAGAAAACAAACAGGCTAATTATTCAGATTTAAGGAAGAAAGATGATTCCCTCGTGGAAATCTTGGATTTGGTCAGAAGCTACAAAAATGAATCAGGTACACAGGGCCATATTGGTAACTACCTTGTTTGTTTTATGGTTCTGAAACAAAAATTTAGTCATTGCCTTTATGTAAACAAGATAGACGGTTAGAATGACTTTTTCAAAGGTGTGGCAAAATGTTTATCACAAAGCAAGCAGCTACAACCACAGCATGGGGTTTCTCTTTTCTGGGCACTAGCAAATATGGATATTTATATAGGTAAAGGAAATAAATGTTAATAAATAATGCTGGCATACCAAAACAATATGCCACTAGAAACCACCACGGTTTAATAGCAGGTTTTCTCTAATTCACCAGAACCATGATATTCATGCAGAGTCCCTGATTCTTTGGTCATAGTACCTTTAACTAATAAACTGGGTAGAACTAGAGCAAATATGTATGGGAAGGAAAAGAGTATTCAAAGTGATTCCATTAGTTCTGAAGTCATGGAGATTATAGCTTTCAGGATCACAAAGTTTAAGGATTTCAAAATCAGAAACTTCTAACTCATAGAGGGCTCATTTTTCACTTTCTCTTCCTCTTTAAGAGAATGTACTTTTATCATTCTAAACTGCAAAGGGACCATCACTGGAACAGACTCATTACTGTAAGGTTAATAGAACTATTTTGAGTAGGTAGAAAATAATGACTTAAAACAAAGTACTTATTTTTAGGAAAAAGTTCAATAGTAGCAGAGTGAATTGCCTATCAAAAAGACTGAGATAAGAATAAAGTAAGTAACCTTGCATAGGCAACCAGTAGATTCTTCAGTTTTCCAACCACAATTCATTCAATTTATTACTTCCAGATTTATTTTAAAGAATCAGTATTCATTGCATTGCTGAACTGCAGCTACTTTTTCCTGTCTTATTTTGTCTTTATTAAAAAAAGAACAAAAGGGGTCCCATTTGCAACATTATTTTGTTAGGAAGACCCCAATATTTTATAAACAGGAAATAACACCATGACCGAAATAACCTAATTCCCGAATGACAGGGTATTGATGATAGAGATGATTCTGGATTCCTAGTCTAGACCCTGGGAGTGAGGTAACAATTTCCCACACACCAACCACATGCCTACTGCTAGCTCCCCAAGAGTCGATTATTGCCACTACCCTTTAGAAAACAAAATGAACTTGGTGTTGTCTTTCCACAACCTTCAATGGCAAAAAATTCCACTTCCTCTTTCCTTCTTTGGCTGAAATGTAATCAACACTTCAAGGAAGCTAATGCACTTCTTAGGTTCTCCAAGTCCTCTGACCTTCACACTTCCTATCCCTGCTTCCAGCAGGCTCACAACTCAACAGTAAGTGTGAAGATGTATGCACACCTGCATCACAGTGGAACATCTTGAGTCCCAGAACTGTAATTCTTAACTGAATTTTTGTGAGTGCTCAATTTCACCTCTGTGACTGAGCAAGATTTCACATATAAAGGCTTATATGAACTCTGGCTAGAATTTGCTAAACTACCAAGTTCGTCCAGTTAAATGTTTCACAATGAATTAAATTTTTTAACCTTCAAAAAGTGTAATAACTGATTAAAGAATACATAAAATGATTGAGCAGAGGGCAAATAAGAAAAAAAAACAAACAAAGGAAAAGTGACACACAATTAATTGTGAACTCATGATCCCCTCCCCCTCACGAAAAAGGTGCATTAGTCATCAAGTAGCAAAAAAATCATCAAAGCAAAAAAATTAAGAGCAAAGAGACAATCAGAACAGAAACTAACAAAACTATACAACAGAAAAGGTTACTAATGCACCGTTTAGTCATAGACTGTTTAAAAATATATTCACGGGTTTACCAGAAAGATCTTGAAAAACTCTATTTTCCTCCATGACCAGTACTTCCTGGTCACAGATGGATTCTAAGTAACTTTTTGCTTAATGCTTGGTGTTTCAGGTCGGTGATCTTTCCTTTCTGACACGTTACGCTTAACCTTGGCTGTGACTGGGGATGAATCCGGGTTCAGTGAAGGACTTGAATGTGATTTCTTCAGTCCTGCGGCCTCACTTTCATTGTTACTCAGGAGCTCCTTGCCTCCTTCTTTTAGAATGCTGACATAAATTTCATAACGGATTTTCTAGAGGGAAAGTCAGAGAAGAATGGTAGTCAGTATACTGTTCATAAATGCATGGAAGAATCATGCTTCTTCAACATCCAGGCACAAGAATCGTAGAAGCTTGAGGAGCTATGACCTCTGGTTGTGGGCAATTAGATGTCTCCTACGGTACACTCACCTGAGCTTCCCTCAAATGACCAAGGTCTTCACTTGAACCTAGCTTGGATATGGTTGTTTACTCCCTTTCCTACCCCCTGTAATTCTAGAAAGACTCAACTTGAGGAATCAGTCTATGGTGAATCTACTCTCCAGTCCCCTACAAGACCACAACACTTTCTAGAAGCTGCTCTGGGTTTCCCACCATTGCTTTTCTGTTAGAATTACCAATTTTTCAGAGTACTGTAGTTTCTCACAAAACTTCAAATTACATTCTGATGCTTTCCTCATACTACGAAATTTTTTCATCAACTATTTCCTTAGTATCTATTATGTTTTAAACAGCTCCTTGATTCTATCTCTGTGTATCTTTGTCTATAAATAACTGACAAGCACATTGCAGAGATTTTTTTTCTCTAATCTTAACTGGTATTTGTTTGTTTGTTTTTATCTGGGTCACTACAGAATATATGTATATCTATCTTGCAAATTACAGATGGGCCTCAGATTCTTGATTTGATAGATTCTAGTCAAAATAAGTCTTTCACCATACTGCTTGTCATATGAAGCATTTATAGAAAGCATAAAGTGTTTTATTTTTAAACAAAATGAAGTGTCAGTTATAATTATCTCAACAAAGGCAGGCAGATTCTCTGACTATAAATCTTTTAAGGATTTTCCAAGTTAGACTGAAATTTTAAGTTAATAATTATGATGTTGAAGGTAACTCTTTCAGTTGTTTTGTTCAAAAGTGGGAAGAAGCTGCTAGTAATTAAGCTTGCTCTGGGTTTGGTCAGTACCTATGTGGAGATGCCAAGTTTTGCTTGATGATGATAATGACATTTACATGGAGTGCTCATATGCTAACTTCAGGTTGTTAATGCAATAATCATGTACCTAATCAGTACATTATTTTCCCTATTTTATAGTAAAGGAGATAGAGACAGTGAGAAGTCCAAAGTCAGAGTTTGCAAAGAAGCTGGGATTTAAAGTCAGGGGATCTGACTCCAGAACCCACTGTCTTAAGATATATCTCCTCTCTGGATATGAAAATATATGCATGTATGGATGACTACTCTCATAGATACTGCCAGAACCCACTGTCTTAAGATATATCTCCTCTCTGGATATGAAAATATATGCATGTATGGATGACTACTCTCATAGATACTGCTTGTTTAGTCAATTAAAAGGCATTCTCAATCCCCCATTCCTGTGTACTCCCACTACAAAGGTTCCTCCCACTGTAAAACATGAATACTTTTCCAGCCCCCCTTTTTAATTAACATATAATGTATTATTTGCTTCAGGGGTACAGGTCTGTGAATCATCAGTCTTATACAATTCACAGCACATACCCTCCCCAATGTCCATAACCCAGCCACCTTATCCCTACCCCACCCCCAACCCCGGTAACCCTCAGTTTGTTTCCTGAGATTAAGAGTCCCTTAGGGTTTGTTTCCCTCCCCAGTCCCATCTTGTTTCATTTTTTTCCCTCTCTGCCCCCCACGACCCCCCGCCCTGCCTCTCAAATTCCTCATATCAGAGATATCATATGATAATGTCTTTCTCTGACTGACTTATTTTGCTTAGCCTAGTACTCTCTAGTTCCATCCATATCATTGCAAATGGCAAGATTTCATTTAAAAAAAAAATTTTTTTTTTTAAAGATTTTATTTATTCATTAGTTAGAGAGAAAGCGAGCACAGGCAGACAGAGAGGCAGGCAGAGGGAGAAGCAGGCTCCCTGCTGAGCAAGGAGCCCGATGTGGGACTCGATCCCAGGACGCTGGGACCACGACCCGAGCCGAAGGCAGCCGCTTAACCAACTGAGCCACCCAGGTGTCCCAAGATTTCATTTTTTGATGGCTGCATAGTATCCCATTGTATATATATACCACTTCCTTTTTATCCATTCATCTGTTGATGGACATCTAAGTTCTTTCCATAGTTTGGCTATTGTGGACATTGCTGCTATAAACATTTGGGTGCACGTGCCCCTTTGGATCACTACACTTATATCTTTAGGGTAAATACCCAGTAGTATGATTGCTGGGTTCTAGGGTTAGCTCTATTTTCTACTTTTTGAGGAACCTCCTTACTGTTTTCCAGAGTGGCTGCACCAGCTTACATTCCCACCAACAGTAGGAGGGTTCCCTTTTCTCCACATCCTCACCAACATCTGTCATTTTCCAGCCCCTCTTGCAGCTATGATGGGTCATGTGATAGTCTTGCCAATGAGATGTAAGGAGAAATCTATTGGGGAGCTTTTGGGAAAGTGATTTTGCTTTCTGATTAAGGGGCCAGGCTTTAGAGGAGAAATTACTGGTACAAGCCCTCTTTCACTTCTATTTCTTCCTTGACATGGATATGACTGGTTGAACTGCAGGCCATGACCTAGTCAGGGCCGTAGGCAGAAAGACAAAAGGACCAGATGCTTACTTCAAGAAAAATGGAAAGACAGAAAAACGTGGGTTCTTGATGATACAATGAGCTGGATCCAACTCTAAGATTCCCTACTATCTCTGAATATCTTGTTAGTATGAATAATAAATATTCATAGGGTTTAGACCACTGTTCATCAGGCATTGTCAAATGCAGCTGAAAGCATTACTAACTGATATGCATTCCAATTTTAATCAAGTAATAAAATAACAAAATACTAAGCTTATCTCATAGTAATCAAAGGGCATTTGCTAATAAAAAATGTCATGTCATCAACATAACACATCAGTCAATGCATCAGTAAAATCAGAGGACTGAACTAGACAATATCCAAAAGGTATACTAGTTCTAAAGTCCTACTCATTCTAAAAATTAATTATTTTTTTAAAGATTTTATTTATTTATTTGACAGATATAGATTACAAGTAGGCAGAGAGGCAGGCAGAGAAAAGAGAGAGAGGGGAGAAGCAGGCTCCCTGCTGAGCAGAGAGCCCGATGTGGGGCTCGATCTCAGGACCCTGGGATCACGACCCGAGCCGAAGGCAGAGGCTTTAACCCACTGAGCCACCCAGGCGCCCCTAAAAATTAATTATTTTAATCTGTCTCTACACTGCCTTGGTGGCAAGATTGAAGTACAGGAAGAACTACTCCCAATATGAACCACCTTTAGTAAGATGATCCAAAGACAGTTTAAAAATAGATTCAGAAAGCCAGCAAAAGTATTTCATGAAGCTGGGGCATTTATACAATAAAAGGGGTAGGAAAGACAAATTCTTGAGATGACTTGAAAGGAGACAAAAGGAAGGTAATAGGGCCAATTTCCTACCAGTCTTTGAAGAAATTGATACTATTGGAAAAATTCACCTGAAAAATACCATTTCAAACACTCATTCTATAGCTTTAGCTATAAAGCTATTGTCTCAAATAAATTACATCAGTGTGTCAGTCAACAAACAGCACTGAAGAGCACTGAAGAGCACTGAAGAGTGGAAGCACATTAGTCATCAGATAAAAAGAAAAGACAAAGCAAAGCAAAGAATGAAAGGGGACCAGAAAATGAAGTGTTCAGTTGTTGTTAAGAGAAATAAGGAAAAGGAAACTGATGGGTGTTTATAAACTTCCAAATGGCTGTACTCTGTTTCTGTGTTAAAGAGGTTTATATGGAAAGAGGCTGCTAAACCCAGTGATGCAGCTTTGCTTTTCAGCCTTCTCTAAAATTAAACTAAATGCATCTTCAAAATATTTTAGGACATCTTTAATCTTAGAATTATTGGTTTCAGCCATATTTTCTGAGATTATAGATTCATCTAAATATGTAAATCTCTATCTTTGAGGCTTCGGGCTAAGAACAGATTGTCTCTGAGTAAAAAACAGCTCTGTGTGAAGCCCTGAAGAGCAATGGAAATGAGCATAACTTTAAAAAGTCTCTTCTTGGGGCACCTGGGTAGCTCAGTCTGCTAAGCATCTGCCTGCCTTCAGCTCAAGCCTGGGATCAAGCCCCATATTGGGCTCCCGTTTGGTGGAGACCTCCTTTACCCTTTCCCTCTCCCATTCCCCCAGCTCTGTTCTCTGGCTCTCCCTATCTCCCTGTCAAATAAATTTAAAAAAATCTTTAAAAAATCTTAAAAATTAAAAAAAAAATCTTAAAAAAAATAAAATGAAAAAGTCTCTTCTCCAGTGAAGGAAAAATAAAATAAGATAAAAACAGAGAGGGAGGCAAACCATAAGAGACTCTTTGTCTTTTTAAAGATTTATTTATTTATTTGAGAGAGAGAATAGGGGAAGGGGCAAAGGAGAGAGAATCCTGAAGCAGTCTCCCCACTGAATGCAGAGCCCGATGTGGGGCTGGATCCTAGGACTCTGAGATTGTGACTTGAGCTATAATCAAGAGTCAGCTGCTTAACTGACTGAGACACCCAAGAACCCCAAGGACTCTGAACTACAGGGAACAAACCAAGGGTTGCTGGAGGGCAGGTGGGTGGGATAATGGGGTAATGGGCATTAAGGAAGGCATGCACCTGATGAATCACTAAATTCTACTCCTGCAACTAATAATACACTATATGTTAACTAAACTGAATTTAAATAAAAATTTTTTAGAAAGTCTTTTCATTGATATCTCCTTTTACTCCCATTTTTTCTGGGTAAGAATATCATCGTTCTTCCTAACTATACAACCATGTGGTATCTTTGGAAGGGTTTATTTCCTTTCTTTCAGAGAAGACATGATTCTTATCTCTTTTTCTAAAACCAACTGTGAAATTTAAGTCTGAAATTAAAACTCAGGACTATCCTGAGCTCACTCCCCTCTCAAAAACACATAAACATATAAAGGGTACAAATACACGTACCCTGAGAAAGATCTAAAAACTAGCACAACTCTTCAGAGCTTAAGATAGGAAGAAAAAGCCACACAGAGAAGGGCAGTATGGGTAGAGATATGATCAGGAACTAAACCCCTGACATGGTGACCCATAAGTGGCAGGACTATTAAGGAATGAAGGTCCCCCCCCGAGAATTGTGGGATTTAGTCCCTACATTGTGCACTTCCCCCTGGAGGTGTACACTGGGAAGATGAACCCCTATAACATCTGGCTTTGAAAATCAAGTGAATCTTAATTCTGGGAGAGTCAGAAATGGAGACTCCACTCTTAAAGGGCCTATGCACAATATCATTTGCTCTGAGATCCAGCACAGAAGCAGCAGTTTAGCTTTACACACTTGAAAGCACTTGAGCTATACACAAAGGACATTTATTGAATAATTTTAGGGCATGTGCCAGAGGTTCAGAGATTTACAGGAACTTTCTCTAGGAATGGAAGTGAGGACAGGTGCCATTTTTCTTGTCCTCCTTTAGCCTAGCAGGCCTGATTGGCAGGTGCCAGTTCTGACATTCTCCATCTACCTTGCTAGCCTCTTGCCCCACCCTGTCCAATCTTCCTTCTCTGGCAGGTGATCCTCCAAAGCAGCTTTACATTACCCCTGCAATACCTGGCAGATTGCATTAATCAAGATCAGTGCCCCTCGAAAGCAACTACTGGTCCAGGGAGCGGGACCAGCCTTGCCTACCAATACCCCTGCAATGGTTACTTGAGCCTTGCAGCCAGCCACACCAGTGCTATTCCCACCCCCAGTATGCTTGTAACTGGGGGTCACACCAGGCCTCACAGCAAGCTACAACGGGCTATCTCCACCCACCAGCATGCCTATAGCAGCTGCAGCTGGGCCTCTCAGCCAGGCCTACACACCAGTATATCTGCAGTAGTCATGACCCATATTGCAGCCAGCATGGCAAGGGGCTACCTCCACCTATGAGAATTCCTGAAGCGGTGTGGCCCAGTCACAATAGGAGAGCACATGCAGCCCACATAGGGGATACCCCTAGAGTGCCTGGTTCTGGCAATCAGGGAGAAATGCTGGTTCCCACAGGATACCTTCTATATAAGGCCACAACCCCCAAGATCAGGAAACATAACTGACCTACCTAAAACATAGAAATAAACACAGTGAGCAGACAGACTAAAGAGACAGAGCAATATGCTCCAAATGAAAGAACAAGATAAAAACTCAGAAAAAGAACTAAATGAATTTTATCTACCTGATAAAAATGCTCATCAGACTTGGGAGAAGAGTGGATGAACTCAGTGAGATCCTCAACTAAGAGATGGTGTGCATCTCAACTAAGAGATGGGAAATATTGAAAAGAAACAAATCAAACTGAAGAGTACAGTAACAGAAATGAAAAATATGCTATAAGGAATGAACAGTAGGTTAGAAGACACAGAAGAATGGATTAGAGATCTAGAAGACAAGGTAATGGAAATAATCTAAACTGTACAGCAAAAAGAAAAAAGAACTTAAAAATGAGGATAAGTTAAGGGATCTCTGGGACAGCATCAAATGTACCAACATTCACATTTATAGGGGCCCCAGAAGGAGAGGAGATAAAGTGGCAGAAAACTTATTTGAAGAAATAATAGTTGAAAACTTCCTTTACATGGGGAAGGAAATAAACATCCAAGTCCAGGAGGAGAAAAGAGATCCAAACATGATGAACTGAAAGAGGTCCACATCAAGACATACAATAATCAAAATGTCAAAAATTAAAATGGGATCTTAAAAGTAACAAGACAAAAGCAACTAGTTACATACTAGGAAACATCCATATGACTCTCACCTGATTTTTCAGCAGAACCTAGTGGGCCAGGATGACTTGCAACATGAACAACTATTATCATGCCTGGTTTAAACCATGATTCCCTTCCTGGGGCTAGGCATATTGACCTCCTTAATGAAAATCACAGTTCTGTTAGCAAGAAAGAAGGCCCTGCTAGGAAAGCAGCAACAGTGACTACACAATACCATATACCAATTCTTTGGCCAATATTTACCATTTGAACGTGATCATAACTATTTCTTCTCTAAACTGGTACATCAGATAGTTTAAAAGCAATTTACAAATACACTCCCTGTTGATTCTCTGCTTGGCTTATATACTGGCTTTACCTTAGCTTTTTAAAATTTATTTTTAAAGTATAGCTGACATACAATATTAGTTTCAGTTGTACAACATAACAATTTGATATTTATATATATTACTAAACGCTCACTGTGATTTCAGTATTGTTAACATCTGTCACCAAAGTTACATCATCTTATTGACTATATTCCCTCTGTTGTACTTTATATCCTAGTGACTTATGATTTTATAACTTGTTTGTACCTCCTAATCCCCTTCACCTATTTCACCCATCCCTGTAACTCTTATCCATCAGGCAACCACCAGTTTTTCTCTGTATTTAGGATTCTTTTTCTGTTCTGTTCTGTTCTTTTGTTTTGCTTCTTAAATTCCATATAAAAGTGATGGTGTCTCTGACTTAATTTACTTAACATAATGCCCTCTAGATCCATCTATATTGTCACAAATGGCAAGATCTCAATCTTTTTTTTTTTTTTAATGGCTGAATGATATTCCATTGTATACATCTTCTTTATCCACTCATCAATTAGTGGGCACTTAGGTTGCTTCCACACCTTGGCTATTGTAAATAATGCTCCAATAAACATAGGTGTGCATATATCTTCAAATAGTGTTTTTGTTTTCTTAGGAAACTCCATACTGTTTTCCATATTGGCTTGCACCAGTTTTCATTTCCATTAGCCAGCAGTATAGGAAGGTTCCCTTTTCTCTACATCCTCACCAGTAGCTGTTATTTCTCATTTTTTTAATACTAGCTATTCTGACTGATGTGTAGGTAATACCTCTTTGTGGTTTCTATTTGTATTTCCCTAATGATTAATGATGTGGAACACTTTCATGTGTCCATTGGCTATATGTATGTCTTCTTTGGAAAAATGTCTATTCAGGTCTTTTGTCCACTGTTTAACAGAAAAAATTTTTGTGCGTGTGTGTTAAGTTGTATGTGTTCTTAACATATTTTGGACTTTAACCACTTATTGGATATATCATTTGCAAATATCTTCTCCCATTCTTTTCATTCTGTTGATGATTTCCTTTGCTGTGCAAAAGCTTTTTATTTTGGTAAAGGTATTTTTGCTTTAGTTTCCCTTGCCTAAGTAAACATATTGAAAAAATGTTGCTAAGACCTGTGTTTTCTTTCTTTTTTTTTTTTTTTAAGACCTGTGTTTTCTTTTGGGAGCTTTATGATTTCAGTTATTATATTTAGGTTTTCATTTTGTATACAGTGTAAGAAAATGGTCCAGCTTCATTCTTTTGTATGTAGTTGTCCAATTTTCCCAAATTCATTTATTGAAAAGATTGTCTTTTCCCCATTGTATATTCTTGCCTCCCTTGTTGAAGATTAATTGATCATGCAAGCATGGGTTTATTTATGGGCTCTCTATTGTGTTCATTGATCTACATGTCTATTTTGTGTCAGTACCACACTATTTTGCTTACTACAGCTTTGTAGTAAGCTGGGAAATCTGGGACTGTAATACCTGAAATCTGAGACTGTAATACCTCCAAGCTTTGTTCTTTCTCAAGATTCCTTTGGCCATTTGGGGTCTTTTCTGGTACCATATAAAATTTTATTATTATTTGTTCTAGTCCTGTGAAAAACGTTGTTGGTATTCCAGTAAGGAATTCATTGTATCTGTATTGGGCAATACAGACATTTTAACAATTCTTTAA
>ML102697.1:11575-22728 GCA_003697995.1 Taxidea taxus jeffersonii
CTTCCTTCACCCCTTGGCCTTCACTCAATCATTTACCAAAACCCTGACTCTGCCTTCACAATGTTAAAGGCATCTAGCACTTCTTAAACTTCTTTTAAGAGATTTTATTTATTTATTTGTTAGAGAGAGAGAGAGAGCGAGCACAGGCAGACAGAGTGGCAGGCAGAGGCAGAGGGAGGAGCAGGCTCCCCGCCGAGCAAGGAGCCCGATGTGGGACTCGATCCCAGCACGCTGGGATTGTGACCTGAGCCGAAGGCAGCCACTTAACCAACTGAGCCACCCAAGCATCCCAGGCATCTAGCACTTCTTATACTGCTCCTATACAGGCTGTGGTTATCTCTCAGTAGGCTTCTAGATGATCTCCACTCTCCCCTACCCACATGGTGGGTTCCACAAAGTACAACTCTGATCAAACCACATTTCCATATTTAGAGACCCTTCCCATCCCCCAGATGAGCCTGCCAAGGCAGTCTTCCTGGAAGTTCCAGGTTTAAAGATGTAGTTCTCAGGGTGCCTGGGTGGCTCAGTCGGTTAACATTTGCCTTTGACTCAGGTCTTAACTCCCAGGTCCTGGGATCCAGTGTCGCATGTCTGGCTCCCTGCTCACCGGGGAGGCTGCTTCTCCCTCTCCTGCCCTCCCTCCCCTGCTCATGTTCTCTCTCTCTTTCTCTCTCTCTCTTAAATACATATATAAATATCTTTTAAAAATCTATTTTAGGGACGCCTGGGTGGCTCAGTTGTTTAAGCGGCTGCCTTCGGCTCAGGTCATGATCCCAGCATCCTGAGATCGAGTCCCACATCGGGCTCCTTGCTCAGCGGTGAGCCTGCTTCCCCCTCTGCCTCTGCCTGCCTCTCTGTCTGCCTGTGCTCACTCCTGTGCTCTCTATCTGACAAATAAATAAATAAAATCTTTAAAAAAATAAATAAATAAAATCTATTTTAAAAAAAGATGTCTTAGTCTTAGGAATTCAACAAGATTTCAAGTTAAAGTCCTCTCCAGTGAAAAGTTTGAAATTAAAAATTACGGTTTGAATACTTTCTTGACCTCTTACTATCTGAGTGATCATAATATCTGTGAGCTTCAATCTTCTTTCATGACAGGGCTATTTAGGAGTCAAATGAGATTATCAATCAGTAATGACTGGCATTTAGCCAGCCCTCAATCAGAGTCCTTTCTCTCCTCCAAGAGGTCAAAGATAATTCATAAGACCTACAATGGACACTGTTATAGACTGATTGTGTTCCCCCAAAATGTATGTGTTCCCCCAAAATTTAACCTTCTAATGTGACTATATTTGGAGATAGGTTATTTAGGGAGGTAATTGAGGTTAAATTAAGTCATAAGAGTGGGGCCCTAATCTGATAGGACTGATCCTTATAAGAAAAGAAAGAGACACCATCTCTCTCCCTCTCTCTCTCACTCCCTCCCTTCTTCTCCCCCTTCCTCTCCCTGTCTCCCTCCCTCCCTCCACCCATCCCTCTATTCCTCTCTTTCATTCTCTACTCAGAAAAGAGGCCATGTGAATGCATGGACAGAAGGCAGTCATCTACAAGCCAGAAAAAGAGGTCTCACCAGAAACCAACCCTCCAGAAATGTGGAAAATGTGGAAACCCTCCAGAAATGTGGAAAAATAAATTCCTCTTGTTTAAACCTCCCAGTGTATGGTATTTTGTCAGGGCAGTACAAGCAGGCTAGTAGTATCAGACACCACTGCTTTATCACTTCCACTCCCCTGCCAGGTTTTTACTCTGCCCTTCCTCTCACTAAAGTTCATTAACAATGCTTTCATCACTCCGATTTCCCAAGCACTCTCTGTCCACTCCTCACCTACATTCATGCCCATTTGGGAAACATGTCCCATCCAGGGGGTGACACAGTGACATGAATAATTATGTTCTTTTCTATAATTTCCTCCCACAGTCCCTCTGAGTTCAGGACTTTAGACTTCATCTAAAATTGCCCCAGCTTGACCTTGCTTCTGACTAACTTCTTTCCAAGACTTCCTCACCCCCTGATTGGGTTCAGGAAGCTATTACAAGTATTTAGATGGCTTTGCTGTAACTGTGCAAGTTGAGCTGGCTCTGACCACACTTAATAGGTTGGATAGCAAGGTAATTGGGGAAATAACATAATGTGACAACAAAAATGGAAAAAAGACTATGTTTTCCTTTGAATTTTGGGAAATTCATAATAACATTTTACTTCCAGAACTTCCTACCCTAGAAAGTTGGCAGAAGAGGAAATATATGGAGAAATTAAAGAATTGTAAGTCTTCCAGAGTTGTATTGGACCCGCAAATGTCATGGCTTGAATCCCCTCTGCAACACCCTCCAAGTGATGGTCAGTCTCTGAATGCATACTTCTAGTGACAGAGAACTCCCCACTTTACAAGGCAGCTGAAACCATATGGGAAAAACTCTAATGGTTAAAAAGTTCTCCTTTACCTTGAGCTGAAATCTACCCATCTGGCTATTTCTGCCTTCTAGAGTGATACAGAACAAGTCAAATCTCTCTCCCATAAGCTAGCTCTTCCAATATCTAAGGAAAGGGATTGTGCCTGCCCACAAATCTTCTGTAAGCTAAGCTTCCTCTTCTCATGTCTGTTCCTCACTGGCCATGGACTTGAATCTATCTCACCAGAAATTACAGGCCTTCAAGGATGTCTGCAATCCAACCCCCTCCTCCTTCTCCATCCCCAGAAGCCTCTCCATACCATTTCATATCCCCTACACTCCAGCTAAATTACACTGACTCAGTTTCCTAGATATAGGCTTTCCTACCTCCTGTTTTTATTTATGCCATTGCCCTCTGCGTGAACCCCCTCTCTATCAAACTCTGATGTCCTCAAAACACCAACCCAGTCTTCAAAAGGAATCCCAATCCCATCTCTCCACTGACACCATTCAGAGTTGATCTCTTCCTGCTCCAATCTCTAACTCCCACTCCTCATCTGTTGCAGTCTCCTGGGCATGATACTGCTTCCACACAAGTGTTGCCCCCGCCCCATATCTTCTAGTCCTCGAAGAGCATTTCTGCTTCTGCTTAGCATAGAACCTTTCTTGCACATGACAAGCATGCTGTAAAAGTCTGCTGAG
This sequence comes from Taxidea taxus jeffersonii, assembly GCA_003697995.1. Taxonomy (NCBI): domain Eukaryota; kingdom Metazoa; phylum Chordata; class Mammalia; order Carnivora; family Mustelidae; genus Taxidea; species Taxidea taxus. Next base: position 14,672 of record ML102697.1, read on the forward strand.
TGAGTGGGTTGGCATATCAATTTCTAGGATGGTGGTGACAAATCGCCTTAGAGTTGTATTTATTCCCACTGTCTGCATAGAGTTGGGACTCTTCATAGGACATGTCAAGGATGGCTCTCTCCTGAGGAAGAGGCAATAAACTTGGCCTGCCAGGCCCAGATGGTACCCAGGAGAACCATGGGGCATGCCAGGACTATGCACTACTCTGAGATGTTAATATGGTGACCTGTAAGATCAGTGTTAGTAAGAACAAGAAACAAGACCTCAAGTGGAATCTGACCTTCTGGGTTAGTCCCTCAAACGGCCAAGTTAATAGGTTCTCCTATATCTTTCTGACATAAATGTAATTCTGGAAAGTAGTTTGTTGGTACATATCAAAATTTCATCTCCCTCCACCATATGACACTACTTTTAGTACTCTACCTTATGCAAATTATCAAAAATACAGACAAACATTTATATATAAGTATTTCATTAGTATGTTCATTGCCATGTTATTTACAGTACAGGAAAGTTTGGAAACAACAAAAAGGCCCCATAATGGTGATAGACCATTACACAGCCATTAAAATCATTGCTTTGAAGAATTTGTTATGATGGGAAGATGAAAGTGATAAAATGTCAAATAAAAAATAATACATAAAGTTTTATAGAGAGAGATAGTGATAGAGATAGGGATACATTTCCAAATTTTTTTATTTTTTTATTTAAGCTTTTTTTTTTATTTAAACATATAATGTAACCCCACCACCCTCTCCCAACCCCTCTTCCCCCCACCCCCCTCAGTTTGTTTTATGACATTAAGACTCTCTTTTGGTTTGTCTCCATCCCGATCCCATCTTGTTTCATTTTTTCTTTTCCTACCACCTTAACCCCCACCCCCATTGCATCTCCACTTTCTCATATCAGGGAGATCATGTGATAGTTGTCTTTCTCCAGTTGACTTATTTTGCTAAGCATAATACGCTCTAGTTCCATCCATGTCGTCGCAAATGGTAAGATTTCATTTCATTTGATGGCTGCATAGTATTCCATTGTATATATATACCACTTCTTCTTTATCCATTCATCTGTTGATGGACATCTAGGTTCTTTCCATAACTTGGCTATTGTGGACATTGTTACTATAAACATTCGGGTACACATGCCCCTTTGGATCACTACATTTGTATCTTTAGGGTAAATACCCAGTAGTGCAATTGCTGGGTCATAAGGTAGCTCAATTTTCAATTTTTTGAGGAACCTCCATGCTGTTTTCCAGAGTGGTTGCACCAGCTTGCATTCCCACCAACAGTGTAGGAGGGTTCCCCTTTCTCCATATCCTCGCCAGCATCTGTCATTTCCTGACTTGTTCATTTTAGCCATTCTGACTGGTGAACTATTGGGACTTCATCAAGATCAAAAGCTTTTGCACAGCAAAGGAAACAGTCAAGAAAACCAAAAGACAACTGATAGAGTGGGAGAAGATATTTGCAAACGACATATCAGATAAAGGCCTAGTATCCAAAATCTACAAAGAGCTTAGCAATATCAACACCCAAAGAACAAATAATCCAATCAAGAAATGGGCAGAGGACATGAACAGACATTTCTGCAAAGAAGACATCCAGATGGCCAACAGACACATGAAAAAGTGCTCCACATCACTGGGCATCAGGGAAATACAAATCAAAACCACAATGAGATACATTTCCAAATTTAACAGTGGTTATCTTTGAAAGAGAAAACAATGAATGTGTTTTGTAATTTTTTTGTACTTTTCTAATCTTTCCACAATCAGTTTGTATAATTTTATAAGCAGAACACAATTTTTAAAGCCTTTAACAATTAAGGGAAATCATTCCAGAGCTATCTCAGATTCATTTGCAGAACCTGAGAATAAAACATGCAGGAAAGTTATGTTTGTTGGAGGCAATATAAGAAAAGACATGAAAATGTCATTGAATGCTACCTAAAAATTGTGTTTTGTGTGACAAGAAAAAGAAAATGGGAACTATACGGAACAGCCTATTTACTTGCCAACATCCAGTCATCTGATGGTAGAGCTGGAATTACCTTGGAAATAATTAAGGTCAACCTTGTTATTTTCAAATGAAAACAAAATTATAGCCCAGAGGAAGAATGTGATTCAAGTTTACCCATTAATGTTATATTTACTTTCACACCTTTAGGAAAGTAGAATAGTATGACACTCCAAACCACCCACCCAAGAGTCAAGAATTGTTTATGGCAATGGACAACAGCAATGGACAATGGCTCTCTTCCTTATTCCACCATCAGAGGCAGCCAATGGATTTGCAAAAAGTATCCTGTATCAATAATCATGCCTGAAAGTATAAATAAGTGGTATGGATCCCACTTTCTTTCCTTCCTTCCAAGAACACTGGGAGACTTCCAACCTGGTTCTAATCTTGGTTCTGTCAAAACAAATTTTATGACCATGAGCCAGTCACTTCCTTGCCTTGAACCTCAGTTTCTTCCACTATAAACAGAGGATAAAAATCCTTAGCTTACCCCACAAGGAGGTTGTCAGGCTTAAATGACATGACAAATAAGAGACATCTTTTTTTTTAAGATTTTATTCATTTATTTGACAGACAGAGATCACAAGTAGGCAGAGAGGCAGGCAGAGAGAAAGGAGGTAGCAGGCTCCGCAATGAGCAGGGAGCCTGACTCCCGGGCTCGATCCCAGGACCTGGGATCATGACCTGAGCTGAAGGCAGAGGCTTTAACCCACTGAGCCACCCAGGCACCGAATAAGAGACATCTTTAAGAACGTTTTCCTATTGTATGAAGGAAGTGGCAGGCAAGATAAAAAAAATAAAGAAAAGAAAGAAAGAAGGGGAAAGAAAGGAAGGAAGAAAAAAAGGAGAAAGAAAGAAGAAAGATAGATGATAGAGGAAGAAAGAATAAGGAAGGAAGGGAGGGAGGAAGAAAGAAAGAGAGAGGGAGAGAGAGAGAGGGAGGGAGGAAAGGAGGGGAAGAAAGGAAGAAAGAAAGAAAAAAAGAAAGGAAGGAAGGAAGGAAGAAAGAGAAAGAAAGAAAAAAGAAGGAAGGAAGGAAGGAAAGGAAGGAAGGAAGGAAGGAAAGAAAAGTTAAGGGGAGCATGTGATGTGATGAGCACTGAGTGTAATATACAACTAATGAATCATTAAACACTACTTCCAAAATTAATGATGTATTATATGTTGGCTAACTGAAATTTAATTTTTAAAAATGTTTTGTTACACAAAGCTATGCTATTCTGGAGAAATACTGATGACACTTTTATACAGCCCATGTTTTTATGGAGTGCCCCCAAATTTCCTGAAAGAGACAGAGTGGTCACTTTCTCTTAGAGGGAGCAAGATCTTCACAGCTCAAATGGAAAATAAACTCACTTAATTTCAAGAAATTGTTTTCTTTGTTAATGGACCATATAATACCCAAAATGTCCAAAGCTCTAGAGATGGCTTTTTGCTCCAGTTTCTATCTTCCCTTTAAGGAATGAAACAAGATATCCCAGAACTTCCTCTCCACCCTTTCTCTGGGCTGTGCTAGATGATTGCCTTCAACTGTTCTCAAACTGGAGCATGCATCAGAATCTAAAGTAAAAATACAGAACACCCAGTTATATCTGAATTTTAGATAAACAAATTCAGTTTTAATAAAATTATGTTCAAATATTGCATAGACACATTATACTAAAAAAGTATTCATTGTTTCTCTGAAATTCAGATTTAATGAGCCACTACATTTTTATTTGTTGAATCTGGCAACTCTAATCACAATCATTTGGAAATTTTGTTAAACCACAGATGATTGAATCCCATCCTTTCAACTTTCTGATACAGTGGTTCTGGATTAAAGCTGGAAATGTTGCCTTTCTAACTAGAGTCCAGGTCTTGCTGATGCTGCTGTTGTGGGTACCACAATTTGAGAGGCCTGTCCTGGGAGAATAAGAAAGGGAGAGAAATGAATAAATTTCACAGTGCCTCCTCTAGGCCAAGTGTGGGGCCAGGCACCTCATTCACTTTAACTTACATCATGCTCACTATAGTCTGTGAGATAAGAATTATTCTCATCTTCATTTTACAGGTGAGAAGACTGAAAACCAGAACAGTGATTTGCCCAAGGTCCCATAGCCAAACTGACCAACATCCAAGAGACAGAAGTAGAGGCCATAGCACCACTCTGATTTTCCCCTTCTTCCCCAGGCATTCGCTTCTGAACATCCCTGAAGAGGCATAGTCAGGTCAGACTCTCCTACCCATCTCACTGTAAATATAGAAACAGCATGTGTACATCTGCATCATGCTTGTATTTCAGATTCTTCCCTCATCCTCTGGGGAAATGATTTGATTCCATTATATCTGTTCATAGGAGAGGTTTGGAAAGATTTAACCTTTGACTCTTGCCATCTCTTAAGGATCACAATTCCTGGACTGGGACAGAAAAGAGGGTGGGGCTCATATATTCAGACCATTTTATTTGAGATTCTGGTAAATATTTAGACAAACACATTGCTCCAGAGCCATCATAATCTCTGTTTACTTTATATCAGCTTATGTCCTTCATGAACAATGGTGGCCATTCACTCATTATCTTCATAAATCTCTCTCCTTGCCCTAAGAACCAAAAGGGCAGGAAATCAGGAAACTACTGTCAAGGCTGGCACTTTCCCACAAGTTATTGACACAAAAGGCAGATGAGGTCTTCTGGTGGCATTCTTAAGTCAAGGAGGCTAGAGATCAACCCTCTCACCAATTCAGATGGGCTCTTCCTTGGGATCATCAACACTTGGGGTCCCTCACTCAAAGAATCTGATTGATATGCATTGTCTCCCCTACTCTGGCCCCCTTTCAGTACCTCAACTATCCCAAGATCCTTCCCATCTCAGGCCTTTGACCATTCTGTTCCTTCTTCTTGGATTATTCTTTCCCCAATCTTTATATGACTGCCTCCTGATCCTTCATGTCTCAACCTAAATATTCTGTCCTCAGAAAGGCCTTTCCTGATCCTCTTATGTAGGTTGAGAAAGACCCCTTTCCTTCCTTCTCACCCTTGATTCAAATACACTTCCTTCTTAACACTTATCACTATTTGTAATTGTGGATATATTTTGTAAGAATGTGTGTCACACACACACAAATATATGCCAGCCCCTAACACAGAACATAACACATAGTAGGTAATCAACATGTAATTATAGAATGAAATAATAACAATGCATAAATGGATAAATGATTGAATTTGCAGTTTAAGAAGGAAGGCCTGGAGATGAGATAAAATAATAATGATGATGATGGGGGCACCAGTCTGGCTCAGTCTGTAGAGTATATGACTCTTGATCTTAGGGTCATGAGTTTCAGTCCCACATTTAAGTAAAGATTACTTAAAAACATGATGATGATGATGATGGTATTAAGAATAGCCAACTTAGGGGGGCGCCTGGGTGGCTCAGTGGGTTAAAGCCTCTGCCTTTGGCTCAGGTCATAGTCTCAGGGTCCTGGGATCGAGCCCTGCATCGGGCTGCCTGCTCAGCGGGGATCCTGCTTCCCCCTCTCTCTCTGCCTGCCTCTCTGCCTACTTGTGATCTCTGCCTGTCAAATAAATAAATAAATTTTTTTTAAAACTTAAAAAAAAGAATAGCCAACTTGGGTAGTACTAATTATACTCTGTTGTAAAAGATTAATGTATTTTAACTGACTGAATCCTCAAAACAACTCTATAAGATAGGTGTTATATCCTCTATCTTTCAGTTGAGGAAACTGAAGCACGGAGAGTTTAACTCACCCAAGGCTACAAAGCTAGAAATGGGGGGACTAGGGTTCAAAACAAAGCAGCCTATCTCCAGGGCCCCTGGTCTTAGTCCAAACTCTAAATCACCTCACTAATATAAAATTTACCCAAACAAAGAGAAACATAGGTGACCTAAAATGTGCCATGCCAATGGTAGAAAGGGAAAGCCCAGATATATATCTAACATGAATAACCCAAAGTCTTCATTTTAGCTGATAGTTTCAGCAATCTTCTGACTTGAAACAACTAGAAATGTTGCTTATAATTTACTTTTTCCTTTCTCTGTCTGGGAAAGTGCTGATGTTTTTTTTAAAAAAGGCTAGGAAGGTATCCAGAGAGAAAGGAGAAACCAGGAGTTTATGCACCAACTAGATGATAGGAAATTGGCTACACACCCATCAACCGATGCCTAAGAACACAAAGAATACATGAGGTGGTGAGTGGCTGTGCATTAATCAGAGAAACTCCTCAGAGGGGATTAAGCCATGAAGAGCGGCAGGGAAATAAATGGCCCTATCGAAAGGAGAGGAAGAAAGGCAGGGAGGGAAAGTGAGGGAAGGAAGAGAAAAAAGAGAGGAAGAATGACTTGGTGGTAGAAGAATATGAAAAGGAGAAGAGGAGAGGGAACAGGCTATTCAAGAGCAAGGCATCAACTGTCACATTAAGCAAAAAACCTTCACCAGAAAAGGGACACATATCTATGTAAACAGTCAAGTTTTACAAAACTTGACTCAACCTGAGAAAAAACAAATGTTTGAGAAACAAAAAACCTTCACCAGAAAAGGGACACATATCTATGTAAACAGTCAAGTTTTACAAACTTGACTCAACCTGAGAAAAAACAAATGTTTGAGACAATAAGGAAGCATAGTCATACCAGACTTTTCCAAGGGGTCCAATAGGGCTGAAATCAGGCAGTCTGACTGGATGAAGGCTTGACTTGGACCCAGCACCCTCTTAACCTCCTAAATTCTTACAGCCTACACTCTGTGGCCAGTGGTCCAGAGAGCAAAATGCAGGTTAAAGTCTTAGATGACATCAACAAGGGGATCCAGCAAGATGGTCTAAGGACATGTCCTTCTCCTGCCTCCTATTTCTTTAATTCAGCACATATTTCTCAAATGCCCACTAGATGCAGGGTCCTAGACTAGGTATTAGAAGAAGAAAAAAAAAGATTAAGAAAAACATAGCCTCAGCCCTAGGATAAACAAAAGCGCACAGAGCTACATGCAAGTAGAAAACAATCAGGGTGGGAAGAAAAGGTCAACTGGACTTAGTGGTCACTTCTATTCAGGCTTATGAAGGTCAAGTACTTGTCTGTCCTGGGTCTCACATTTTCCTGAGCTTTGCTCCTTTGGTGAGCTCTCTGCCTCTTCTGTGTCCATTCACATAGTTCATGCTCTTTCTCTCTTATTCATGAGTTACCACCTAGATCTTAGGCCTGCTGGACTCTTTTCAAGACCCACTCCAGTAGCATCTTAATAGATGAACTTTGATTTGATCATTACGATTTAAAGACTTAAATATCAAATCAGATATATTTTACTCAAGAAAGTTTAGTGAGTATAAAAAGCAGTCTTCTCAGTAGACAACATGTGTTGGAGAGGATGTGGAGAAAGGGGAACCCTCTTACACTGTTGGCGGGAATGCAAGTTGGTGCAGCCACTTCAGAAAACAGTGTGGAGATTCCTTAAGACATTAAAAATAGAGCTTCCCTATGATCTTGCAAGTGTGCTACTGGGTATTTACTCCAAAGATACAGATGTAGTGAAAAGAAGGGCCATCCATACCCCAATGTTCATAGATCAATGGCCACAGTTGCCAAACTGAAAAAGAACCAAGATGCCCTTCAACAGATGAATGGATAAAGAAGATGTGGTCCATATATACAATGGAGTATTATGCCTCCCTCAGAAAGGATGAATATCCAACTTTTGTTTCAACATGGATGGGATTGGAAGAGATTATGCTGAGTGAAATAAGTCAAGCAGAGAGAGTCAATTATCATATGGTTTCACTTACTTGTGAAGCATAAGGAATAACCCAGAGGACATTGGGAGAAGAAGTGGACAAGTGAGTTGGGGGAAATTGGAGGGGGAGACAAAACATGAGAGACTGTGGACTCTGAGAAACAAACTGAGCATTTTGTTGGGGGGGGGTTGGGTGAGCCTGGTGGTGGGTATTTTGGAGGGCACGTATTGCATGGAGCACTGGGTGTGGTGCATAAACAATGAATCCTGGAACACTGAAAAATAAAATAAATAAAATGGGGGGGG
>ML102698.1:0-11712 GCA_003697995.1 Taxidea taxus jeffersonii
GGAAGGCCATCGCTGTCACTTGTCCCTGGAGCCCAGAATGAGAGCAGGTGCTGGAATGGAGTTGGAGGAAGCTCAAGGGGCCAACACTTGTGTGACCCCAGCAGCCTCCTCTTCACACAGGCTCACCTGGAGGAGGCTTGAGAGCCCGGGGCAGCAGACAGCAGAGTGCAAAAAATTCTGGCCATGGAAGACCAGTTAGACCAGACCTTGCAACAGCTCATCCCTAGCCCTGGGTGACAAAGGCAGGATCCTGTACAGACTGGCCTGGGGTATCTCTGTTTAACCCTTGACGTTGACCTTGATCCTGTTGAGGTGTCTTTGATGTCATGCTCTGCCTGCAGCCTCATCCTTGCCCTTCCAGCCTTTTCTGTCTGGCAGGAGTTGGCCTATCCTGTGAGAGGCCTTTGTGGTTGGGAACACAGGGTTTTAGAGTCAGGCTGGCAAGGGGTCAAGACCCGGCTCTTGCATGCGTCTGGGGGTCGTGGCGCTGGGTCAGTGTTTGCTCCCAGGCTGATGCGAGGCCATTGGGAAGGGTTAAAGCTCTTAGCTAATGCTTGGGTGTTGCTGTTGTGCTTGATTTTCTGTTACTCAAACACTGCTAGAGAGTGCAGATTGGTGCAGCGACTTTGGAAAACAGTCTGGCATGGATGCCAAAAGTTACGCATCCATGTACCCTGGCGTCCTGCTCATTTTATACCGAGGTGTATACCCAAAGGAGTCCCGGACATGTGGACTCTGGGGGACTCGTACAAGAATGTTCATAGCAGTTCTGTTCCCAACGGCAGAGACCTGGAAATAGCCCATATGCCCATCAGTGCAGGAATATGGATGAATACAGAGATGTGGCTACATAATGGAATATTAGACAGCTGTTGAAATGGATTACCTGCAGCGATATGCTGATGTAGATGAATTTTAGCAATTATAAATGCCAGGTAAAAAGAGCATGTGCTCCCGAAGATTACATACAGCACCATTCTTTTTTTTTACAACGTTAAAAGCAATTAAGATGTGCTTTTCAGGAATATTTATGGATGAAGTAAAGCTATTAAAAAGAGAAAAAAAGGCAAGGGAATGTGTACTTGTGATTCAGGATGGAGGTGTCCTGGATGGGAGGAGGCGGGGCGGGATGGGGGCGCCATCTGGTTAGACAGATTATCAAGGTCGGAGCCTGGTTCGGGATGGTGGGTGTGCAGGTGGTTATTACATTGTGAAAAGTAGCTAAATGAAAGTGAGCCATGTGTGACCACAGAAGAGTGTCCTGAGCCAAGGATTATGATTAATAATTAACCCAGTTCTGTGCCTGTGGGGTCCAGCATACACAACTCCCCCCTCGCCCACCACTGCCAAGTTAGTTTGAGCAAAGGCTGTGATCACCTAGTGTTCATGTGGAGGTAGGGGGTCCCCTTTTCCAGAACCGCCCTCCCCCTGCTGCTTTCTCACCCCCCCCCCCCGCCCCCGTCCCACTCAGGCCTCCCTCTTCCACAAGGCCTGCTGGCTGTTGTAACCTCTGCGGCTTGTGGCTCTGTTCTTCCTTAACCACTTGTTTCCTGTGTGTCGAAGGGCCTGGCTAGAGACTGCCTCACCCACCAATCATTTCCACATGTGTGAGTCTTTCTAACGAGGCGGTAACTTGTACGAGGCCAGAGGTCGTGTTTTATCTCCTACCTTACAGGGCAGATTCCTTGCCAGCTCCCGGCCACTCTCCCCTTCTCCTCACTAAAAGCAGCTCCAGGGTCCCCAGCGCTGCCACTTACCCCATAGGGTTCCAGACAGTCGCTGCCAGTGAGGCGGGCCCTGGGGCGCCTATCAGTGGGCAGTGTGGAGAGCCCTTTCTGGGAAGCCCACCTGGGAGGCAGCAACCTGCCTTTCTGAGCAGCTGACTCTTGGCGTTGCCGGGAATGTTCGAGGTGCCCAGCTCCCTGACAACTGGAGCCGTGGTGGTGGGGGTGGTTCTTATGGTCGGTCTGGCTTCCCATGTCTTGACTCTTGGGTCCGTCTCTGTTGTCAGGTCATCTTTACTCACAGATTTCTGTCACTGTCAGGGCTGTTATCATGGAACCCGCCCACATCTCCATGATTTCTAGCCCTGCAAGGTGTGTCATGACCGTGCAGTGAGGCCTGTGGGTTAGGTCCGCGGGGCCTTAAACTGACATCTGGACTCCCGGGAGCTGGGGTTGGGCCCCATGCTCCACTCACCCGCCGGTGGCCTGGGCATCACTTAACCCCTCTGAACCCAGGTAGTTCGGGGAGTTAGGATGGTGCCTGCGGGCACCCGAGGTAATCAGCATGGATGGTCAGCCAGTTGTGGGGAACTCCATGTCCCAGGTGCTGTCACTTCTTCAGCAGTCTCATGAGCTCCAGAGGAGCAAAGTCGCAGCTTGGCCTACCCTCAGCAGCGGTGCCGCTCCCCCAAAATGGATTCAGGCCCCCCCGAGTCCCCGTGACCTGGCCTGATGCTCCAGCCCTCAGCGGTCACAGCATCCCCCAAGTGTCTAGAGAAGGCTCGGGGTGGACGGTGTGAGATGAGATGAGCTTGCTCTTTCAGGGGTGGGGGTGCTTTCTCATGGCCTCTTTTTCTTCTTACCTTCCTGCCTTTAGCAGAGACTGGCATCTCAGATGCAGGGTGAGAGGCCCTCTGCAGAGGGGCAGGCGGCAATGCTGGCCTGAGGGGTGCAGCGGTTGGGGAGGCTCACGTGCACATGGGGCGGCAGCCATAGGAGCTACAGGAGGCAGCCAGCCTGCCCACCTGGAGCCAACATGCAGCCTCAGTTTCCTGTATCTCCACAGCCAGGGCAACAGCAGCGTGGCTGTGGGAGAAATGGCTTTCCTGCCTCTGCAGCCCCGGTGTGTCCCCCCCACCCCACCCCGGGGAGTCCACCATGAGCTGAGCCCGGGGCTGCAACTTACCCCACGGTCACAGTCTTCCCTCGGGCCCGTGGCCCTGGCTGGGAGGGCCTAGCATGTCCCACCTTTCTGCGTCTTTCCTCTCTGCTCCTGGGTGGGAGGTGGGGTTTTTGACAGCCGACTGCTGGCCTTCCAGCCTGCCTTCTCTCAGCTCCGTTCATTCGGGAAACGTTTACCCGGAGGCCCCCTGGGCCTGACCAGAGCTCTGCTCCTGACTTGGAGCTCACTCATGAGGGAGGCGGGTGCACGGCCAGCTAGGCCATGGGTCCATGTTCACTCACTGTCACGTCCCCCACTCCTAGCACGCCGCCTGGAATAGACCCAGGCTCGGTAAATACGTGTTCAGTGAATTCCCTGATGAGTGAGACAGTCCACGAGTGTGCAAAGCACAGAGGATGGTGACTGAGTTCGGGAGGCAGATGCAGTCCCCACGAGCAAGATGTAAAATGGGCACCGGCCCCACTGACCGCGAGATGCTACATCCCCACTGGACCAGAGTGACCTCTTCTTCACACACCCTGCATAATGTGGGCGCCGGCAGTGGGTGCTCGGTCAGTGTGCATGGATGAGTCTCATCGTCACTGGCTCGGGCTGGGAGAGGCCACCTGCTGCGTGGCGGGTCGGGCACAGACCGTCATCCTGCTTGAGTTGAGTTCGGGAACAGCTGGTAAGGGTGCCTTTGTCTAGGAGCCCCGCGGGGAGCCGGAGCAGCTGGCCAGCCTTGTGACCACGTGCTGGGGTGGGTCTGCATGCCTTCATTTTCCCACCTCCTCCCAAATGTTCTTTGATTTTGGTGGTCCTCACACCCCCTTACCCACAGCTGAAGGAAAGCACGCCCCCCCACCTGTCTTCACATCCTCACTGCAGAAAGGCAGGGCATGGTTTCTGTCCCCATCCTGTAGGGATCCTCGCTCAGGCTGTTCACACAGTGAGCCCCCGTGCCAGCCTAGCTCCTCTGACAAACACGGAGCGAGCCTCTCCTGGTGCCATGCCCTGGTTGGAGGGGAGAGCCGTGGGGAGGGAGATGGCCAATCCCCACCCTGAGGAACCCACAGCCGGGTAAGAAGGCTTCAGAAGTGAAGCTGGGTTGGCAGAGGAAGCCCAGTCCGCAGCCTCATAACGAGGGACTGAGAGTTGCCCATCCCTTTCCTCTTGTCCCCACAATATCTATGCCACAAGCAGTTACAGCAGGGGGTGTCCCCGCGGCTTAGCTCGAGCAGACATCACTCATCGGTGGGGGCACTCTCTGACTCTGATCCCTGGCCTCAGGGCCCTCGCCATGGCACTCCAGGTCGGCACAACCCGTCCCCTGTGCCTGGTGTCCAGGTTCAGAGTCATGTCCTGGCGAGTTCCCTGTGTGAGAGCTCCTGGGGTTCCTCAGGCGTCAGCAGGGGCTGTCTGACCCTGGAAATGGCCCCACTCTCCACATGCGTCGTGCTCAGTAGGACTGCACGGCACATTCTCACCGCAAGACTTTCCCCCTTGCTGGTCCCTGCAGCTGGAATTCTCCCATTCCTCATGTCCCCCTGGCCCCCACCCTCTGCACTCACATTTGTCCCACCACCGCTTCATCAGCATGGTGGGGGGGGCATTTCTTTGGTTACCCGCTCTGTAATTTCTTTTTCCTTCACTCTTGTCTGCTTAGTTTTCTTAACCACTTAGTATTTCCTGGCACATACGTGTGATACACTCACTGACCTCTTCCTTGTTCTCATTTACTGCCTTATCCCCACCAACTGAAATCATCATCGATCAAACAGATCTTGCCCTGGCAAGTAGCCAGCCAGCCAGGACCTGGGGATCCAGAAGGCTGGCTCCTTAGGCCCTCTGACTGTTGTTCGTAAGTGAGGGTCTGTTGCCCTCTGGACGAAGGGTGAGGCTGGGTTCAGTGGGTAGAGGTCCTGGGGCCTCTGTTCTCACCAGACCCTCCTTCTCTGTAGTCATTGGTTTTGGTTTAGCCAGCCGTTAGTGAGCATCTGTGGATAGCAGGTGCAGGAGGCCTGGGGTGGGAAGGGGGGACTCAGAGAAGAGCACCTTACAGCACCCCAAGACCCCGAGGCTCCCAGTCACCTTGAACTGACTGTGGGGCTACACGGTGCATGAGCTCAGGGGGACCTAGAGGAGAGAGTTGTTATTTCCAGCCAGAAAATTTGGGTACAGGATGGCATTGGACGTAAGTGCTGTAGTGTGGGGAGGGTTGCATCCAGTGCTGGGGGTGAGGGGGTCGAGCTACCGCCAACCCCTGGTCCAGCTGCCTTAAAAGTCCATACCATCTGTTGAGATTTTCACTTCCTACTAAAACATTACCCATTACAGACTTGTCATTTCTTAACCTTCCTCCTCCCCAGTTTTTCAACTGTGTCCTGAGCTGCCCTCCCCCAGTTTCCTGCTATAGAATGCGTTTTTGGTGATAGGAAAAAAAACAAACCTTTCAGAGTTTCTTGCTCTCTAGATGAAGTCTGGCCGTCAGTTGCAAACTCCCGTAATGATGAGAAGTGACTGGTTCTTACAAAATTTGTTTGCTTGTACTGTCTGTTTGTTGTTATTGTCATTTCCAGGTGGGTGATCTGTGTGACAGGAGCACTTCAGCCACCAGCATGACCCCCGTCCATACTCACGTGCCTGGATAACACCTGTTCTTTGTCCTTCTGTAGCTCAGTGCCACCTCTTCCTGAAAGCCTTCCTGGATTGCTCTCTCCTGTTGTGCCTCAGTTCAGATGCTTCACATCCCCTCTGGCCAGCGAGTCTGTCCCCTGGGTCTTTCTCCTAGGCTCTTGCACATGCACCGGGACACCCTCACTGCTTTTTTGCAGGTTTGCTGAGCTTGTCTGTCTGCATATCATAGATTTGAGGACAGAGATCTTCTCTGGGTAACCTCCCGCCCCCACACACACCAGCACACCACCTGACAGCCATTAGGTGCCCAGAAACACAGTGGTGCCAGAGAGAGAGGGATCAGCTGCCCTTCTGTTCTGCCCTGGGGGTATGGATGTGTGGAGGCCTGGTTGACTTGGGAGCATCGATGCTCACCTGTGGGGTGGTGTGATGGCCTGGCTTCCCCGCCTGCCTTTCCCTGCCCTCACAGGTCCCAGCAGGCTGCCACGTGCAGCCAGAGGCTCCCAGGTACTCTGCCCCTCCTGCTCTGACTTGTATCCTGGGAGTGTGGGAGCCGCCGCACCACTGGCAGGCACGGGGGATGGCTTCCAGGGTGTGGCACTGGCTCTGGCCCTGCCCAGGCTGCTGAGGGAGGGGGTGGAAGAGAGTGGGACCCAGCAGACATGCAGAAGCCACGTGCCTCCAGCCCAGCAGCTTGCTGGGACAGGGGAAAGCCACGCCTCTCCCCCAATGCTCTGTGGGCAGGCCTGGGGCGGAAGGTGCCCAGGAAATCAGCCTGGGGCTCCCACCTGCTGGGGGTGCAGGGGAGCAGTTGGGTCCCATGGACCAGGTGGCGTTGGTGGCTCCTCCAGCCTTCCCCTTTATGTGCACACACCCGCGGCGCTCTGGTCAGCAGATGGTGCCGGTGCGAGCCCCACGCCCTCCCTCACCTACTGGTGAACACAAATGTCAACTCTTCTGAGAAGCTTGAAGAAAGATTCTCCAGGTGCTGGCGCACGGCTGTATGATCCCTCGCTGCCATGAAGCGGGGCTCCCTGTGTCAATGCCAAGCACCGATGCTGATGTTCGTGCTGGGGGGAGAGCACAGGGCAGCTCTGAGCCGCTCAGGCAATGAGTGTGAGGGCAGGACCACCCCCCTCTCCCCCACGGCCCCTCCTGGAGCACGGCCCTGGGTGTGGGGAGGCCCTCCGTAGATGCTGATGGGGGGCAGTGAGCTCTTTGCTGGAGCAGGAAGAGCTCCAGGGCAGAGTCAGAGGAGACCTGGGTGTCTAAGCCAAAGGTGATGCAGCACCTCTGTGACTTTCCTCTCTGGGCCTCAGTTTCCGTGCTCTGTAGGTCATCTGGAAGGCTCCTTCCGCTTCAAGAGCTGGTCTCACTGGTCCCCTGGTGCTGGCTGGGGTCTGTTGGCAAGGCCACGTGTCCCTCTACTGGGGCATCTGGGGCCCCGTCCCCCCACCCCCTGCATCTGTGGTTGCCGTTGTTCCCTAGAGCCCTACTTCGGGTGCTGGTGACAGGCTTGTATTTATCGTGTGAAGTGGTTCCTGAAACACCATTTATGGGCAGAAATTGTTCTCAGAGGAGGTGAATGCAGTGCCCTCCCCATGCTTCCGGGGCTCCCCTACCACCTCTTTTTGGTCCAGGGGTTCAGAACAGGCACTTCCCAGCATCAGATAAGATGGGGCCTCCCACAGAGAGCTCCCCAGGTGTCACACCAGCCCTAGAGGGAAGGGGACAGGCGTTTGTGGTGACTCTTGAGCGTCCTCCAGCCCTGTCCCTGTTGGGTATCCCTTGGGTTCTTCCGGGCCCTGTGGCCACTTGCCCGTGTTCGGAGTTGGCCGCCCTAAGTTAGTAACTGCATAAAGTTATACTGTGTTCCTCTGTGTCAGCCCCGAGTCTTCTCTCCCAGTTCCCCTCCCCCAACTTCGGAAGGAGCCAGAAATCCCTTAGAGATGGTCCCTGCCCTGGGACAGAGGAAGGTGCGGCTCAGAGAGGGACTGTGGCCTGCCTGAGGTCACACAGCAATTAGCTTTGCTCGCACACAGTGGTGATTGGGTTTCCAAGGGCTCCTTCCCACAGGTCTGCTCCTCGATCCGCTCGGCGGAAACACTTATTTCCCTTTCTGTGAACAAAGCGTGATCTTAGTTTGTTTTTGTGAACAGCCACGGGGAGGGGCCACTACAAACACGAACACGGGGGCAGGCAGTTTTCTCCTACTGCTGTAAGCCAGGGTGGCCCCAGCAGGTAGCTTTAAATCACCGGCTGCTGCGATGTGGTGTGGCCTAGTTAAGAGAGCCCTCGCTGTCGGGCTCGTGCGACTCTGTGCTGGTGTCAGGCCCTGGGGACCCCGGAGTAATTGAAAGGGGTTAGGGCAGATGGATTGAATCTATCAGCAGCTTTACGTGACAGCCTCTTAACATAAAGTACTTCATTGCCACTCGTTTTGCTGGGACTCCCTGCCCCAGTCACAGGGAATGCACTGGGAGCCAGAGCCCCTTGTCCAGATAGGATTACAAGGGCCCCATGGGCCCAGGCTTTGAATGGCCGGCCGAGGATAAATCATCAGGCTTATACCTCCTCCCAGCAGTTCAATTAGAAACTCATGCTCTTGGCGGTGATACCCCAGAAAGTGGGCTGGGGTACATGGTATTGGAGTCAGGTCCCTATTGACCTCAGATGGGGCAAAACTGTGGGAAACAGGATTTGTTGGGGGTGGGGGGCAGCAGGCTGTGGGTGCCATGAATTCCCACGGAAGGTACAGGTCAGCATCACTGAGAACGGAGTGCTCCGGTTTGGGCCACGGGGCAGGTGGCATAGTCTTGGGGAGAGCTTACTACCCAGAGTGCCGTTCCTGGACCCCACTCTGGACCCCGTCACGAAGCCTCATTACCAGCTCCGTGCCCTGGTTCCCTCAGATTGGAAATTCTACTGATTCTTTTCCTGACCGCCTCACGGGACTGTGGGGAGCAGGAAGGAGATGAGACACTTTCTGTGGTTGGGCGTGTGTCTGGCAAGGCCAGGCTTTCAGGCAGTTTTTGTTTTGACCGAGGAGTATCAAAGGGTGTTACAGAACTCCTCTGGGCCATATCCAAGGTTCGAGGTGTTGAGATGCCTCTCTGGGAGGACAGCTCATTGATGACATGAGCATAAGCCGTGAGGAGGACATGCGTGCAGAGGGCCCAGACACTACCCCAGCTTTGTGGATCTGTCTGGGGTGCTCCATGAGCATCTGAGCCTTGTGGGGTCCCAGAGGCATGTTCTCTGTGTGAACCCTCACTGGTGTTGTGCACCCCCTGGCAGGGTTCTTGCTGTGGAGGTTAGACATGTCTTCTTGGGCACTGGAGTAGACCCTGGGAGCGTTGAAATTCGGGCGATATCTTTCTTGTCAGACTCACTTTGGTAGTGTAGGAATTTTAAATGAAACTTGGTTGCTTTGTTTGCTCCTAGAACAATCATATTTGGGAATTAACAGTGGGAAAGCATGGCCTATCCAAAGCAGCATGACAAACTCACTATGAGATGTTTTAACTTTCTTTAACACCTGCAGGCTGGTGAATCTTTTTTTTTTCTTTTTCTAAGATTTTATTTATTTATTTGACAGAGATCACAGGTAGGCAGAGAATGCGGAGGGGGCGGTGCGGGGAGAAACAGGCTCCCCGCTGAGTAGAGAGCCCGATGCGGGGCTCGATCCCAGGACCCTGAGATCATGACCTGAGCTGAAGGCAGAGGCTTAACCCACTGAGGCTGGTGAATCTTAAGGCCTACAGCCGCTGGTTTTACCAGGATTCCAGACAAAGACAGTTGAGTTACGTCGATCGTGGTGGTGGAGCAAAGCAGATGGTTTTCAGGACCTGATTCCCCCATTAGTGAGAAAGAGACAGAGAGGATGCCTCTTTCCTCAAAAAAAGAGACTTTTTTTTTCTTGAGTAGGTTCTATGCTGGGTGTGGAGCCCGATGTGAGACTTAAACTCATGACCCTGAGATGAAGACCTGAGCTGAGGTCAGGAGTCAGACACTTAGGGGACTGAGTCAGCCAGGTGCCCCCATTTGAAAAAAAAATTTAATATAAATTTTGAGGAATCTTTTCTGATCAGTCTAATTTTGTCAGCTGGCACTGTAGCAGCTTTTCAGTGCCTCTGAGTTGGGGGGGGGAGTTGTTGTGTGACAAGGCAAAATGCGAAAGGGCAAATGAAGCATTTGGAATTCAGAGGAAAGAAAATTGCATGTGCTTCATGGCATCAAACATAGCTGGATGGAGGAGGTAATGTTTTTGATGAGTTTTGGAGGATGAATAGGATTCTGACTGGGAGGAATGCAGGCTAGGGATGTGAGGGGAAGAAAATGTGCCCCATTGGGACCTGCAGAGCGTGTGGTACAGTGTAACCCAAGGCTTGACTTGCTGGCCACATTCAGCAGTTCAGCCATCTCTGGGCTTTCTCCTTCTCCTGTGGGACTCCTAAGCATTCTGCATAGCCCAGTTCAAAAGCCACCTCCAGGAAGCCTTCCCAGACATGCCTGGGTAGGGTTTGGTGGTGTTCCTTGTGCTGTGTTGCTCTGACCCCTGCCTTCTGGGCTATGATTTTCTACCTCCCTGCCTTTCCATTCAGGCTGACAGTGCTCACCTCACAGCACGGTGCTCACTCCGTGTGTGACTTCTGAGGATCTGAACCACAGACCTAGAGGTAGGCTGGGTACACGCTCGAAGCCAATGCCACGCATGTTTCTGATTTTCGGTATTGACTCTGAGAACGTGGCCAGGTCCATACAAGGCTCTTTGTCTCTTTGGCTGTGTGGAAGGCACATTTTTGCTGTTCAGACCATCCCGACCTCCTTGGTAACCTTCTGGTGCCTCTGCTGGGTGATTGTCTTCACTTTTCCGGGATCCCCCCTCATTTACTCAGCATCAGCTCCTGGTCAAACCTCTATGGAGGGTCACTCGTGATTCCGAGCACCTGGCTTTTGACAGCACTTATTTTGTTTTTCCGGCATGACATCAAGCCATAAAACTGAGTTTCATTTGGAGGGGAGAAAAAGAATTCTTTCAGTGTCTTTGTGACACTCGTGTCCTTGATCCTGCAGTCCCAGTGTGCATGCACATGTACACGTACACAAGTGTTTCCACCCCGAATCTTCTCCAGGACCTTGCGTCTCTTCCACCACGAGAGAAGATGACGTTTCTGCTTGAGCGGGCGCAGGGGTCCAGATGGGCCCTGGCGGGATTGTGAGCCTCTTCAGGGAGGCCCTTACACTGCCCCAAGTAGTGGATGGAACTTTTCTGGGACCCCTTGAGCCCCGATCTTCAAGGGCCTGGTGCTTGGGAGCCCACCCCTCCCCCCCCAGGCCTCCAGCCTCCATCCCCAGGGTGCAGCCGGGACTGTAAGTGAGCCCTCTCCACCTCACTCCTGCCCCCCAAGTCCAGGGTCACCGGGGTCGTGCTGGCTGGCACCTGCTCTTCCCAGCTGAGGGAGGCTTTGCGTTTGCTGGTGGGTGATGCCGGAGTGCACTTCGATGAGGGAGCAGGGGCTGGTGTTCTAAAAAATGGAAATGAAATCTCGTTCATTTTCCTCTTGGATACGTGGCGAGGTGTCTCAAAGGAAAAGATGATTTTTGGGAGCCTGTCATTGCACAGCTCAGTCGCTGGCACGTTGATGCTGCCAACACAATCTGAGAAGCCAGGCCATGGGGTTAAAATAGCATCGTTGAAGGGGGTATGGGCCCCAGGATCGTTAGAAAATATTGGGCAGTGCCCTTGTCATAGTGTCTATATGAGAGAATGTGCTGTCGTTTTGGTAGCTTCTCTGTGGGTTTCTCTTTCTTTATTGACGTGCCTTCAGGACTGCCCATGCAGTCGTGTATCCCTGTCTCAGGCATCTGTCGTGGTCTCAAGAACCAGGATGAGTGCCGGATCTCCCCCGACCTAACCGGCCCCCGGGATCTGCTTGTAGCCACCGTGCTGAGGTGCTCCTCCTCGATCATGCCTCATCATCCTTTCGTTTGTATTTTGAGTGTTGGGGGGCTGTTTTCAGCCCTCCACTTACTATATTGCTGTTGACAGTGGTATTGTGAGGTAGACTGTTTATGAAGAGCTTGGGGGTACATGCACTGATGCCCAGGGGTCAATGGAGGGGTTTTAAGGGCTTGAGCTGTGTCCCCCTATTCCTAAACCAAGAGAAGAGGTCCTGGGAGAAAGCA
>RCUC01134450.1:0-25555 GCA_003697995.1 Taxidea taxus jeffersonii
ATGCCTCTAGCACGAAGATAGTTGGGAGATTCCTGGAAGAATATCGCACATGTCCCACCCGGGAATGGGGTTGGGGGGAGGTTGTGGGATGTCAGCTTGTGCTTTGTCTTTAGCCATGGTTTTGCTGCCTCACGATTTGATATACAGCACCTCCTTTTAACAAGTCTAAGAAATAGAGGGAAAGGTTCCAAATACAGTGGATCTAGGTTAAAAGACTACCCACATTTCAGGGCGCCTGGTTGGTTCATATGGTTAGGAAACTGACTCTTGGTTTTGGCTCAAGGCAGGATCTCGGGGTCCTGGGAATGAGCCCCCCATGCGACTCCACGCTCAGTAGGAAGTCTGCTTGAGCTTTTCCCTCTCCTTCTCTCTCTGCCCCTCCCGCCACTTGCACTCTCTCAAATAATTAAATCTTTAAAAAAGAGAGAGAGAATGCCTACATTTAAGGAGAAAATGAAATTCCCTCAGTCAACAACACACTGTCCTGTGGATTTCTTCTCTCTTAAAACAGCTGTGGTCTCATCAGACCTGAGGAGCAGAGCCCATCCACCTATCGGTCGGATCAGCTGGGGAGTGTCCAACATCCGCAACATGGTGCTAGGCAAGCTAGGATCATGGTTGGGAACCTCCAGGAGATCTTCATTCCCCAGAGTTCGTAGGTTCAACTGCTAAAAAGGGGAACACGGTTTTAGTCCTGAAGGAGAACTTGAATCCCTTGAATACTAATTTGAAGTATCCCTTGAATACTAATTTGAAGTATCCCTTGAATACTAATTTGGTGGCTTGCTGTGTGATCCGAGTAAGAAGTCCGCTCTGAACGCAAGGCTTCCTACAAAAGCTGAAATTTAAGTAATATCAACCATCTCTGGATAATACATCTCGGATAATATAGAATTTACTTTCCGGAAGTGGCCTACACTACTGGGCAGCCACAAACCTGACTGGACCTGTCCACAGAGCCGTGTCCATCTGGTGGGACTTTTCTCTCTGTTCGTTTCTTGATCAAGAGAACAAGCTTTTTCTTTCTTGCTATAAATAGTTCTGCCATCATGACTTTTTAAAAAAAAGATATTTATTTATTTATTCATTTGAGAGCCAGAGAGGAGCAGAGAGGAGATAAGCAGACTCCCCGCTGAGCTATGTGGGCTGGGCTGGGGCTAGATCACCAGGACCCTGAGATCATGACCCCAGCTGAATGAAGTCAGCCCCTCAACCCACTGGACCACCCAGCACCCCCCCCCCCCACATCATCACTTTTGAACAACATTCTTTCTGTCTTCTTTTTTTTTTGCTATATTTTTTCTTACTGTCTTAAAGGCTTTATACCAAAGTTGGCTTTTTTTCATTTTTCACATTTAAATTTTTTGTTTGCTTTTCCCGTTTTATTTTCTTTAGTAATTGTATAGCTTCCGTTTTCAATGTGAATATGCTTTTGTTTTCAAACATGCTTTTTTAAAAGAAGTGATAGGATTTGATGGATTTTCTTAGCTTGTCAGAAACTGACTTAGCAACATGTTTTTTTGTTTGTTTGTTTTTAAACCTTCTTTTGATTACTCTGGGTTTTTTCATGTCATTCCTATAGCTCCTTTTTTTTTTGCAGCTTTATTGAAGCATAATCTAGATACAATAAAACTTAATTTTATGTGTACACTTGGAAGAGTTTTGACAGATGTGTAACGCTCTCTAACCACTACCAGAACCAGCGCACAGAGCACTCCCACCACCCAGACTTCCTTCCTGACCCTCTGCTGTTAACCCTCCCCTTCCCCCCACCCCCCCACCCCCTGAAAGGCCCGCTCATCTCTCTGTCACTACGGTCTGCCTTTTTAGAATTTTGTATCTGTGGAAGCATGGTGTGTGCATTCCTCTGTCATCGGCCTCTTTCACTCAGTGAAATTCTTTTTTGGGATTTGTCCACGGCCCGTGGCTTGTTTCTTTCCATTGTCGCATGTATCCGTTGTTTATTCCCTTATTGCGCAACAGGTTCCCGTTGTGTCCATCTGCCACAAGTTGTTTATCAGTTGACCAGCTGATGGACATACGGGTTGTTGTCAGTTGTTGGCTACTACAAGCAAGCTTCTCTGAACATCTCAGACAAGTCTTTGTGGGAATATAAATTTTCGCTTTCTTTGGGTAGATAACAAGGGGAGGGATTGCTGGTTCATATGGTAAATGTATGTTTAATTTTTTTAAATAAATATTTTATTTACCCATGTGACAGCACAAGCAGGAGGAGCAGCAGCAGAGGAAAAGGAAGAAGCAGGCTCCCCTCTGAGCAGAGAGCCCAATGGGGGGCTCCATCCCAGGACCCTGAGATCACGGCTTGAGCTGAAGGCAAGTGGTTAACCAGCTGAGCCACCCAGACGCCCCTACGTATGTTTAATTTTTTTTTAAGGAGCTGCAAACAGTTTTTCAGAGTGGCTCGACCGCTCTGCATTCCCACTAGCTGTATACGGGTTTTAGTCGTTTAGTCAAACCTAGATACTGTATTACCAGTATTTTAAAATTTAGTTCTTGTAGCGGTGATTTATGTGACTTAAATTTGTATTAAACTGATGAATAATGATATTTACTTTATCTAAAAAGACTGCTGGTTTCATTCATTTTTCTTTTCTGTTGTCCATTTTCTGATTCACTGGTTCCTACTCCTTTCTTTTTTCTGTTTTACTTCGGTTTACTTTGATCTTATTCTTAATTCTGTTTTGTCTTCTTTAATTTTTTACGGATAATGTAGGCATCAATCTTTAATTCTTAATTTAGTTGCTTAATGTGAAAGATCTTAGGTCATTCATTTTATTTATATATTTTCTTAACGTAATCTCGATGCCCAATGTGGGGCTTGAACTCAAACCCAGAGATCAAAGGTCATATGCTCTAAAAACTGAGCAAGTCCTCCTTTATTTTAGGTTTTTCTTCTCTTCTAGTATAAGCATTTAGTATTATTATAAATTTCTCATCAAACTCTACTTTAGCTGCATTACATAAATTTTGCTACACTGTGTCTTTATTTTTCTTGATTTCAAAATATTTTCCTTTTACCCTGGCTTATTGGGAAGTATGTTGCTTAATCCAACCATTTGAGAATTTTCTATGTCTCTAGAAATATATGTATCCTTCCCTTTTGGTCAGAGACAGTTTTTTGGTTGTTTTTTTTTTTTAATTTTCAATCCTATTAAATTTTTGAGATTTATTTTAAACCTAAAAGCGGATGTATCTAGGAATGTTCATGTACAGTGACAAAAATGGGAATTCTGCTGTTTCTGGACGGAGTGCTCTGTGTATGTTCATTAGGTCAAGCTGGCTGATGGTACTGACGTGTCTGTGTCCCTACCATGTGGACAGGCCCCTTCGGAGCAGTGTCCTGAAAGGCTTCCCTCACGTGGGTTCTAGATCTACCACTGCAAGGCTTGCTGTGTCCAGTCTTCCTGGTTACCTACACTCAAGAGGCTGCTGGTCCTGTCTTTGTACATGAAAACTGCCTCTCAGTAATGTTCTGAAAGAAAACATCCAGGGGAAAAGAACTCACGTATACGCAAGGAGAGTCAGCACGGGTTTGATTTTGAGGCAGGACCACTGAGGATGGGTGAGGGAGGGGCCAGAGGGAAGGGCAATCATGGCACTGAACTTTTTAGAACATAAGAACATTCTTTGGTGATTACAGTTTTTTTTTTTTTTAAGGTTTTATTCGTTTATTCATGACAGACAAATATGGCGGGGGCAGGGTGCGGTGGAGAGGCAGAGGGAGAAGCAGGCTCTCCACAGAGCAGGGAGCAGGATGCAGGACTCCAGCCCAGCACCCTGGGATCCCCACCCTAGCCGAAAGCGTCTCCCAGGCGCCCAGTGATTACAGTTTTTTAATGTACTTCCTCTTTACAAAGAGATTGTTTCTTTGCACAAATCTTTTAAAAGCCGTGTCAGTCATGTTGGTGGCCCAGGAATAAAAATGGCAGTTTGCAGTCAAGATTATCAGTCTTTTTAGAATAGCCTCACAATTCCCCCCACCAAAAGTTATATGTCATGTTTATTTCTTTTCAAGATTCAGGCAAATAAACATTAATTTTATTTTGAGACTTTTACAACACCCCTTGGTTACTATGGATACCCCGCATGCCAGAAAACCAGGATTTCTGCATTGGTTTTGTAACTGTGAAACCTATTAACTAGAGTTATGATTTGTATCATCTCCAAAAGTGATCAGAGCATTATATTTTCCTAAATTAATGCATCTAAGTCCACATAAATTCGGGCACTATTAATGTCCGGCTCTGCTTCCTGCCGTTTCAGTCCTTTTTCTTCTTTTCCTTTAACTCCCTCCAAGGAAACCTTGATGGAAATCAAGTCTGGCCAGTTTTGTTAGTTCTTGCCTCAAGTATAAGTACTATCTTTAAAATCAAAATTCTGCTTGCTGGTCTGAAGTGCGCTAATTAGGCCAAAACATGTCTTAGCCTGAGAATTTCTCCGCATAATTTTAAGTTTTAATATGTCAGAAAGCTAGCCAGGAGAATATTATATGTGGATTTTGGGGGGGGGTAAACCTATTGAAATCAGTTTAACACAATTTGCTATAAAACTTCCCTCTACCCTCTGAAATATTTTAATTAGATACTGCTCTGAGTATGCAGACATTAACTTGACATATTCTTGTTTTTAGCTCATGGTCTCCTACATTTTCCCTTTGACTATTTTTTTTTCTCATATTACTCCCACAAAGGGATTCTTTGTGGCTTATTTTTAGATAACCAGGAAGAATGATTCTGCTCTGGTATGAAAGAGAATCATCTGAATCCTATAAGAACTGTTTAGATTTGAGAGCCTGAGAAGGAGGCCATTATTGCAGCTTTGGGGACCAGCACTGCCCTGTGGGAGCAGTTACTGGAAGAAGTGGCTTGTATGACACTTTAGGCAGGGGGTAGGGGTTGCTGAGCTACCGTTCCCCTGGTGTGCAGGGGAAGGGGCCGACGGAAAGGGAGAGAGAGCATCTCCAGTAGACTCCCCACTGAGCACAGAGCCTGATGCAGGGCTCGATCTCACTACCCTGAGATCATGAACTGAGCCAAAATCAAGTCTCAGACACTTAACTGACTGAGCCACCCAGGTGCCCCCAACCATGATCTGTCTGATGCCACGAGGAGGAAATGCACACTTCCCCTGAAAAGTGGTTATAAAGTGGTCATGGTGCAGGTCTATCGTGATGAGTCCCTTATGTCACCTATAATTCGGGATTGAGTTGGGCTGTTCCTCGGTGACACCCTGAGTCCCTGGTGCCAACCTGCCTTTAGAAAAACCTTTCACTGACTTATAAGTGTGCTTTTATTTTGAGGCTGCATAGGGCCATTAGCTGGTTTTGTAGAGTAGAAGAGGCACCCCTTCCTCGAGGAGGGGAATGCAGCCCTGCACCAGGACTCTCTGCTGGCCCCCTGTCTATGTCGTCACAGCACGCACAAGTCCCTATGTGGTTACCCGGCTGCTCCATCCACGACCATGGCCCCTAGGATCACTCTTGGCAGGAAATAGTCTGTCCCGAGTATCTCTTGAGATCACTTCTGGATTGTGATAGCTGGAACTACTGGGGAGTTACAAGACCCAGAAGGCCGGCAGTTGTTGCCGGTGCTATAGAGAAGGGCCATAGGTATGGACAGAAACCATGTCTGCTGTTTCTTTGGTCTCTAAGCTTACATTTCCTTTCCTCAGAGAGGGCTTCCTTTGTCAACCCATCGAGAGTGGAGTCCCATTTTTTTTCTTCTTAGAAGTGACAAGTATTGTATCTGTGGGTTTATTTTGTTGGTTATCCGTCTTTCAACTATCTTTGTGAGGTGGTCACCAGTACACCCGCATCACATAGCTACTACGTGACACAGAGTTGGCACTTAATAAACATCTGAGGGAGGGAATGTCTTCAGCCACCTCTGACAGTGGCAAGGATGAGGGGTATGAAGGCCATCCAAGTAACGAGAAGACAGGGTGGACAGCAGTCCTTCATCAAGCAACCGTGATCGGGTTGATTCTCCATCCTGCAGGGGCTTTCCTTACTCTCACCTTTTTACAGATAAGAGAGGCCAGACAATTGATGGTTTTGATGTTTCATTGTTTGTTTTTAGCTAACATTCACTGAGAATGCCAGGCACTGTGCTGTTTTGTTTCCACACATTATGTTACCCAACCTGTACAACAAGCACCTTATGAAGTCGGTGGAATTATTATTCTGTTCCACAAGTCCGAAAGCTGAGACTAACATGGGGCTGATGGGATCAGTGACCAAGTCACAACTCAGATCTATTTGACCCCAGCTTTCCAGCCCTTAAACATTATTTTTCCCCCATTCTTAAGCATTATTCAACATGCCTTTATCTTGAACACAGTGGGTGGAAAGAGGTGCAAAGTGCGAGCACCTCTTACAAACTCCCCTAGCCTTGGTCTCATGACCCCAGTCGTCACTTGGTCTTTCCAGGCAGTGGAGGATTTCCAATTCTGCCTGTGCCCTAACCTAGTAAATCACACTCTCCATATTCCATGACCTCATTTTGTTTCCTCGGGGCTCGCTGTCCACACAGTGGGCAGACAGCTATCCACCACAGTGGTTTCCACATCCCTGGCTAGATAGAAGCTGTTTCTCACCCTCAGCAAGGAAGGAGGGGGCTAGCTATTTAGCTCAACAGCAAGAATGCTAAATCTTCTCTTATTCGCCAAAGTTTTTTCCCCCCGAAGTTTTAATGATGCCTTAAAGTGACAACTTTCTGAGCCTTTTTTTTTTCTTTTTAAGAATTTATTTATTTATTTATTTGAGAGCGACAGCATAAGCCGGGCGTGTGCAGAGGGAGAGGGAGAAGCAGACTTCCCACCTGAGCAGGGAGCCTGACACAGGGTTCGATCAATCCCAGGACCCTGAGATCATGAGCTGAGCAGAAGACAGATAATTAACCTACTGAACCACCCAGGCGCCCTACCTTCTTCAGTTTTGAGACTATTGTCATTGGTGTCCCAGAGCCCTCCCCGGCAGCTTGGGAGAATCAGCCACTCCAAGAGACAAGCATAGGCAACTGCTCCTTGAACCTAACATCGGAAACGTTTTAAAAAGAGTTCATTACCTTTTCTCACCCCAGATGATCAAAAAGTTTTTCATAACCAATTTTATAATACCTATGCTACAGATTTATTTGCTGATAGGATATTGTAGTAAATATTTAAGATATGTGGTATTTCAGTACATGCAAACGGCAGTATAACCTAAAATTCTTCGTGTAAACATACGTGTTCGAAGTCGAGGTGAAAGGGAAGAAATGAAGATATGGAAACTTACTCCAAGAGGTTAAAATTCTAATTATAATTATGTAGAGCAAGACAGAGATACAGTGGGATATCCTGGTCTTCTTTAGAAATCCTGCCATGCCTTCCTAAACCAGTCTAACAAGGCAAGCTTCTCCCAACCAGAAACACGCTCTCATTCCCCTGCCCCCGCTGCTCAGAGCTCGGAGCTCACACCTTGCACCTGCGAGGACAGAGAAGGATACAGAGAAACACTGCACGGCTCTTAGTTCCCCTCCTCTGTCTCTCCCTCCCCTGACCCAGCTCAGTTTTGCGGATGAAAAAAACATTGAGGCGAGTTAATCTGTGGCTTTTCCAGATCTGAATATGGGGGTGACACAAGAGACCTACTATCCAGTGATTATCCAAACAGTTTGTGTTCCTGTACACTGGAGGTGTGGCTGAGGACAACCTCAAGTTCAAGCTGCATTTTATTTTGTGAACTTATGAAAGTTGCACAAAATACATTAATGTATTCTAAGTATCCTTGATTATTATCTATGCTAGATGGAAAGCATTTAAAATCACAAAAACACTGGTGCCTGGGGGGCTCAGTGGGTTAAGCCTCTGCCTTCAACTCAGGTCATGATCTCAGGGTCTTGGGATCGAGGCCCGAATTGGACTCTGCTCAGCAGGGAGCCTCCCCCCGCCCCCCGCCCGCCTGCCTCTCTGCCTACTTGTGACCTCTCTCTCTCTCTCTCTGTCAAATAAATAAATAAATTTAAAAAGTAGGATAAAATCACAAAAACATTTCTGCCTGCATCTTGAGGCTTATACCCCCAAACATTAAGAATGGTTCATCATGAGCTCTTTCAGGAAAAAATAAGTATTAAAATGTTTTATGCTGCAGTTTAAAAGTCCACCATGTGGGACGCCTGGGTGGCTCAGTTGGTTGAGCAGCTGCCTTCGGCTCAGGTCATGATCCCGGCGTCCTGGGATCGAGTCCTGCATCGGGCTCCCTGCTTGGCGGGGAGCCTGCTTCTCCCTCTGCCTCTGCCTGTGCTCACTCTGTCTCACAAATAAATAAATAAATAAAATCTTTAAAAGTCCACCATGTTACTTTTCTTTGTGTTGTTTCTGGTTGCTATATCCTTTTTTTTTTTAAAGATTGTATTTATTTATTTGAGAGAGAATGAGAGAGAGCATGAGAGGAGAGAGGGTCAGAGGGAGAAGCAGACTCCCCACTGAGCAGGGACCCCCCACTCGGGACTTGATCCTGGGACTCCAGGATCATGACCTGAGCTGAATGCAGTCGCTTAACCACCCGAGCCACCCAGGGGTCCCTGGTCGCTCTATTTTAATAGTGGGCAACAGTAATAATAGTAATAATAGTAAATAATAGTAAAGATGAAGGTGTCCATTGAAATAGGGTTCTTCTACACGCTAGAAATAGGGAGTCTGAGCAAGGCCAAGCCACTTATTTAATCCAGCAAGCATGTATCAAAAGCCCAAGATGATGCCAGGTGCTATAGGCAGAGCATACAAAAAGTAGCAGAATCCTGAAGCAGAGATGAGACAGTACAGAAATGGCAATATTATAGAGTAGGGCAATTATTTTTTTTAAGATTTATTTATTTATTTGACAGACAGAAATCACAAGTAGGCAGAGAGGCAGCAGAGAGAAAGACGGTGGGGAGGCAGCCCGCTGAGCAGAGAACCCGATGCGGGACTCGATCCCAGGATCACAACCTGAGCCGAAAGCAGAGGCTTTAACCCATCCAGCCACCCAGGTGCCCCAGAGCAGGGCAATTATCAAATGAGGAGATTTGCAGCTGGGGGGGGGGGGATTGGGAACTATTTGAGAAGTTGGTGACAGGAGGTGGTGTTATCATTTCAACTAAGAATTACTCTAGACCATTACCTCCTTCAAAGTGAGGCATGTGGCGGGATCAGCAGCAGTGGCTTGTGTTTTGGTCATTACTTCTCTCCCACGCACACCTTTCTCTTCCATCCTCCTTCCCTGGCCCAAAGAAGAACGAAATGGAAGGAACATAATTGTGTGTTCTTTCCCCTCAAATGCAAACTGTATTGTTTTTGTCTGGGACGGATATGGTAGGGGAATAGGCTCGGAGGATGGGGCATAAAGCACACTGTGAGAAAGTGATACCGAACTTTCCAGATTTTAAAGGGATAACTCGCAGGAATGAAAACACTAGAGCGGGTGCATATGAAGAAGAGGCAAAGACAGGATGTGTCCGTTGCCAGTGTGTAGGGTGTTGGGAAAGGATCGGTCCAAAAGACCTTGTTTTATTTATTTAATCAAGTAATCATACTCTCTCAGACACTTTTGGATGGCAAGAGCAAAAGTACAGGTATTCATGAAGTCAGACTTGCAATTGCCAGGAAGTAGTAAAGACTGCCAGTTTAATCCCTGCTACTTGTGTAAGTCCTAAGGGAAAGATGAGCTCATGCAAGTGTATACAGATCATCACAGGGCTGAATTAAGATACATTAAATATGGAAGTCGGATATAAAGCCCTGCGGGTCCTGCAACATAAAAAGAAGAGTTGAAGAGCAACCTGAAGCTTTAAAAGGTGGAAACCCAAGATCCTCACTGGCTGGGGAAAACAGTTACTACTCAAGCATAGGGGAAACACCTTATATAAAGCTTGGGGTTTGAAAACCCTAGCACTCCCAACTGATCTAAATGAATGTAAATTTAGGAGGAGGGACTTTTTTTATCCTTGGAGTTGTGGTCTCTACAGCCTCAGGACGATCTGACAGGCTTCTGTAATTTCCCTGAACTGGATTAAGCTGACATAAAGAGCGAAGGATCCCAAATCGTCTGTTGAAATCTTCTTTAAAGGGTAAGTTTCATTTATTTACCATTTCTTAAAAATGGTATAGTTACTTAGCAAAGTACACGCTCTTGGCTAAACAGTTGGACGTTTATTTAAGATTTCATTTTTGAGTAACAGTGCCCTCAGGAATACAGGGATCGTTAATACCCTGAGTGAAGGCTATGCTCCCCTCCCCCAACACACAGCTCAGGAAGTCTCCCATTCTGGGAGGGTGCCATACAACAAACCTTTAGTGTATTCATGAGTTGGCATCACCAGGGAACTTCATGGGGACCAAAAGTAAAAACTGAAGACTTTCAAATGGAGCAAAGTAGATACTAGTCAAAAGGAAGAAGTACGTAAATTCATACAAAGGAATAAAAAAGTGAATTAAAGTCAAAAGAATGTTGAGATTATGGAAAGCATTAAAAGCGGAGAAGCAGGTATAGGCAGATTTATTTGCAAAGACATTGCCTTAAGGATCATAATGTGGACAAGGGATTTTATGCAGGAATGAGTTGGAGATTGTTCTAAAAAATAACCCCAAATGATGGAAATGAGGTATTTGGCTTAAAAAATACATGAGCCAGTTTGTAGACATTTCTTTCTTTCTTCTTTTTTTTTCCAGTGTAGACATTTCTTTTGTAGGTAATGACTACTCCAAAAGACGTGCAGATTCAAAAAGTAAATAGTAAAGATTTTGGATAATGAAGAAAACATTTACAATGTATAGGTATACATTATTAAAATTTCAGGAATGTCTGTTTACTGTAGTAAGTAGCATGGACAAAAGAAAGGAGACAGATTTGGAAAGAAAGAAATAACTTGTGTTGCTTTTTTTTCTTATAATCTCAGAAATGGACCCAACCAGACATGCTGAGAGTTAAGGGAGATTAACTGATTATTTATGGGTGTGGTTAGGCTCACAAGTAAACTCATCCTAGATAATTCTGAAGCAGAAGTAACAGCAATCTTAAACCTGAAAACCTGAGTAATTCTACCTGGAAGCCAAATGGAACTCCGTTATTGAAAGAAGTCCTCTTATTCTATGAAAAACAAAAAACAAAAAACAAAACACAAAACCTTTAAATTCTGACGTACTCAACATCCGGCCAACTGAGTTACTAGTAAAGAGTAAATAACAAAGCACCCAACCTTGGATTTCTGCATGTCTTTAACTGCAAAGAATCATTAACAATGCAGCAACTAAAGATACAGGATAGTTCTTTCAGAAACAAATTCTGGCTTAATTTAAAGGTAAATAAGCTAATTTCAGAAAAAAATGGGAATTAAGACTTTAAAATCTTGTTCTGTGCTTTTCTTCCACATAGAGAAACTAAATGGAAAGGGAGAAGAAAAGCCCAGTAAAGAAAAAGTGTTCAGTCAGTTTTTGGGTTCTTTGGTATAAAGGACCGGTCATCAGAGTGTAATTCTACCAGTTGGATTGATAATTCTACGAATCCAACAGTTGGATTTCATCTGCTCCTTGAGGTTCCGGGTTATATAAGGAGAACAGCTTCTATTCCTATGTTCTTTAAGTGATTTCATGTCTAGGGTCAGTTGTACCGTAAGAGTTTTTATACTCGCTTGTTATTTCTGGAATAACGGAAATATTAGCCAATTTGCCTTTAAAGCTTCAAAGATCTTTAAAGCTTAAAAAACCCGGTACTCAGGCTTTTAAATTTTTTGGTTATGTTACTATTTGGCATTTTCAGCCATCCTTTTCACAGACCTCACTTTTTGTTTAGATGAGTAAATTTTATTTTTTTCTGCAGGGATTTGAACCCTTTCATGACAATGTAGATGCTTACACATGCTTTGAAAAAGTATGTAATATGTGTGTAATTTAAAAAAAAATAACATTTTTCTCATGTGCACCTATTTGGAAGTATGCATCTAACACACTGAGGTCCTGTTCTCCGCCAAGGAGAAGATAAGCAATCAGCCTTTGCCTCAGGGAGATTACCATCTATTTTAGCTGATTCAGTTTACCCTTTTTTTCCCATAGGGTGAAAGAACAATTAAGCTCTGCATATGTAGAGTAAGCACTTTGCCTGAGCAATCCTGAGATAAAATGATTTTTGAGTCATAAGGACCAGGGCTTGAACCTTGGCACGCTTCGTACTTCTCATCCTTGAAGTCTGAGAGTTCACTATTAAAATAGGAATACTGATTTTTTAGCTTACAGAGGTTTCATGAGGTTAAATGTAATAATGGATATAAAATGCCTATCTCATAGCTAAGCCCCAAATTTTTAGTAGCTCCGCACCCCATGTATATTGTTTAAATGATATGGTCAGCTTTAGCATTTCTGTAATGGTGTCCATTTTTATCTAGTATTATTTTACCATAATGAAATAATTTAAAATTTAAAATAAGTTCAAGAATGCAGTCAGGTTCTAGTCGGCAGTACTTCGGGCGGTGGTGAATAAGGCAGCAATTTTGTTATTAAAAATTCAAGAGGCAATATAGGAAAGCCAGAGCGCGAAGCTCAGGAGCCAGGCGTCCGCCCTCCACACATTCATCACTAGTCACAGCCTCTGCTGTTCAGAAATGATCTGCCAGGGCCGAGAAGTGTCCAGAGAGAGAAAGGAAAAATGGACTCGTGGTTTTTCTAAAAACCCTGGAGGGGGGAAAAAAAAGAAAGAAAAAGAAAAGGCTAAGGAGATAGGGATTTGTTTTGCCAGGATTCTATAAGAAAGAAGAGCACATAAATGATACCAAGAGACTTTGACTAGAAATAGATACTGGTGCTTCTCAGCCTTCTGCTCCCGATCCGCAGGATCCGTTTTGTGATTTTTCACAGGGAGAGCAGAAGGCAAGTCCAATCACGTGCACACCTTTCCTTTGCTGCCCTCGGCCCTTCCTCCTTTCCCATTCTGTTGAACCGTGCGGAACAATAAAGAAGGTCAACTTGAGACCCAACTTTAATTCTCTGCCTGAAAGCCGGAGAGTCAGCTCTGTCCTTCTAATCACTCCTTGCAACAGTCTCCCTCCAAAAATGATCACGGTATTTCCTACAAGAATGAGGAGACTGAAGGGTCTCCCTCATCTGAAAATTTAACGGAAGTCCCCAAGCCCTGCAAGTGATCTGGAGTTTTCTTACTCTTCACTTCCCTCCTCTCTCCACATCCCATGCCTGTCGAGGGAGGAAAGGTTGAAAGGAGAACAGGTTGGCCATTTTTCCATCTTTTTTTTTTCCATACCATCTCTTTTTTTTTTTTTTTTTAAGCTTATTTATTTCAGTAATCTCTGCATCCAGCTTGGGTCTCTGACTCATGACCCCGAGATCAAGAGCCAGATGTTCCTCCAACTGAGCCAGCCACGCACCCCTGTGGATTGGGTTATGACGTGTTCTATTGCATGCCTATAACACAATTTATTCTTCCCTGTTGATGAATAATTGTTTTCATTGTTTGGCTATTTAAGTGAATCTGCCTTGATATCCACTGTGCGTTCTTTTCTTTTTAAAGATTTTATTTTTAAGTAATTGCTACACCCAACACAAGGCTTGAACTTAAAATCCCAAGATGAGTCGCATGCTCTACCCCCTGAGCCAGGCAGGGGGGCCCCCTCCCATCATGCATTGTCCGTTTTCTCCGGGCCCCTTTGTGGAAATGTGGAGAGTGTTTCCAAGACCCAGTTAATCTTGCTGCCTGTTAGTTTTCCAACGTTGGCACCAGAATTCAAAGGAGGATAAAAGTCCTCTATTGCCTAAATTTGAGAGAGAGACAGAGGCAGAGGCAGAGACAGACAAACATAAAGGGAGAGTGGGAGGCTGGAAGGAAGGCTGGGAGGAAGAAAATGTATGGGCGTGACCTTTAATTCATAATTCTCATTTTATAGAGGTATCTGATCATCTTAATTTGCAAAAACTAAATAAGTAACGCTTATATGATTACATGAATCTTTACTTCACTCTTGGAAATACTCCATGTCTTCTGGAAATATTTAAAGAGCTTTATCATATCCCTTTAAGAAGAGATAAAATCATAGCGTCGAGTATGTTTCTGAGCCATCTTCACTAAGGAGTGTAGTTGATGTTTGAGTATTTTTCCTAAAAGTTGTTTTTCTTTTTTAAACTTCATGAAGAACCCCCCCCCTTTTTTTTTAGGATTTTATTTATCGGGCACCTGGGTTGCTCAGTTGGTTAAGCCACTGCCTTTGGTTCAGGTCATGATCCTGGAGTCCTAGGATGGAGCCCCATATGGGGTTTCCCCTGCTTCTCCCTCTCCTGGCTGCCACTCCCTTTGCTTGCACACGCTCACTCTCTCTGTCAAATAGATAAATAAAATCTCTTTTTTAATTTTTTTAAGAATTTTATTTATTTATTTGACAGAGAGAGACAAGAGTGCATGCACAAGCAGAGGGAGTTGGCAGCCAGGAGAGGGAGAAGCAAGCTCCCTGCAGAGCAGGGGAAACCCCATATGGGACTCCATCCTAGGACTCCAGGATGATGACCTGAGCCAAAGGCAGCCGCTTACCCAAGTGAGCCTCCCAGGCACTCTAAGAATCCACAATATTGGACAAATCCCAACTGAGACTGGGGAAAACAATGAAATGCATCTTTTAAGTATTCACAATACTTAATACAATCCACAATATTGGACAAATCCCAACTGAGACTGGGGAAAACAATGAAATGCATCTTTTAAGTATTCACTGTTTTGGGTACTGTGTCTCGCAGTCTTTATTGCTGACTTGTATCCTTTCATTCCTTATTCCACTTCCCCCAGATTTCTCTACTTCCATTGTTACTTAATTTGCTTCCTCAAATGGGGAAAGTCATCAGACATTCAAGTTTGTTCTTTAAGCCCTAGAATCTACATTAATAAATTATCTAGACAATTACCTAACCTATCCCTTTTCAAAAATATTGATATACAGATCATCTAAGAAACTGGTCAATTAAAATAATCAGTGCAAGGTAATCAGCAAATTATTTAACAGTTTATTATAGAGATTTTAATTTCTATCATTAAGATTAACAATAATTTTTTAGGATGGGTAGCCTGGGTGGCTAAGTGGGTTAAGCATCAGATTCTTGATTTCATCTCAGGTCATCATCTCAGGGTCATGAGACCGAGCCACACGTGGTGCTCCAAGCTCAGCATGGGACCTGCTTCAGCTTGTTTCTCTTCCTCTGTCATTCCCTCACCCCTGCAGCTCATCCCCCCCCACATTGTTTGTTAGGGGCCTGTCTGGCTCAGTCAGTAGAGCTTGTGACTCTTGATCTTAGGGTCATGAGTTCGAGCCACATGTTGAGTGTAGAAATTACTTAAAATCTTAAAAAAAAAAAGAATAGTTTTTTTTATTGTGTGTTTTTTTCATTTTGGGAATGTTGGCC
Organism: Taxidea taxus jeffersonii; assembly: GCA_003697995.1. Taxonomy (NCBI): domain Eukaryota; kingdom Metazoa; phylum Chordata; class Mammalia; order Carnivora; family Mustelidae; genus Taxidea; species Taxidea taxus. Next base: position 15,430 of record RCUC01134450.1, read on the forward strand.
TATTTTTAATTGTGTTCTTGTTTAATTATGGGAAAATATACACATTCTTTACAACATCATCTATTATTATTACTATTTGAAATCAGATTATAATCATTCTCATTTACATTCATGCCAGATGAAGTTTGAGAGGTGTCATGATAAATTACGTCAACTCTTAGAACTTCTTAAGTGTAGCCACTTGGGATTGTAGAATAAATTGCAAATGATATTAAAATAGGGACACATGGGAGTGCCTGGGTGACTCAGTTGGTTAAGTGGTTGCCCTTGGCTCAGGTCATGATCGCAGGGCCCTGGGATGAGCCCAGGATCATATTGGTGTCCCTGCTCAGTGGGGAGCCTGCTTCTCCCTCTCCCTCTGCTTGCGCCTGCTTGTGCTCTCTCTCTACATCAAATGAATAAATAAAATCTTTCGAAAAAGAAGAAAAAAAAAGTAGTGACACATGGCTGTTCAAACATGGCAAGCCGAGTTCTGGACAGCCCTTTAATCAAAAAGAGTTAATCTAAGAAGAAAATACAAATGACTTCTCAATTTCCTGTTTTTAACTATCATAGGTAGAAGTTTAAAATATTTGCCTGTGATTTCTTTTTTCCCCTGGTAGCATTTAGGGCTGGGATGACTGAAGCTTCTATGATGAGTGTTTTACCTCACCACTCACGGGCTGGAAATAATTTTATTTAAAGGCAGAATGGGAAGTATATAGGCCAAAGTTGAGAGAGAAGAGATAAATATTTGTGTTGAAGGGCAGTGGCCATAGAAATGCATTAGATAACAAGTATACAAAAGGCTTGGCATTTATTACATTGCTTTGAAGGATATTTTGGAGTCTCCTGAGTTTTCTTGAAAACCACATTAGCAGCTCCATCTGGGAAAGAGTCCTCTGCCCTAACCCACATTCCAAGGCCAACTTTCAGGCTTTCCTTAAAAGGTGCTTTGTATTAAGCCGTCAGGAAATAGCCCTTTGTTAGCTCTCTAGTACCAGGCTCAAAAAAGACTGAAGTGATAAAAATATAAATTGTGATTCTGTTTAAAAAACAACGACACCACCACCACCACTCTGGCTAGAGCTGGTTTTGAATTCCTATGACAGTGTTTAATTTGCTCAGGATTCTTATTCAGCTTTTACAATTGGCTCAATGTTAGGGAGAAGGAGAAACCTGTTGCTACAGCTCCTTTAAGCGCTGTGGGTTTCCAAACAGCGCTGTAGAAATCCAGCACACATTCCTGTGGCGAGGCCAGGGGTGAGCGGAAAGCCTTCCCCATTCATTCAAAGGAGAAAGGGACGGAACTTACCTTCCAACAGGTACCAATGCACGTCTTGGAAGTGCATTGATTTGTTATATAAATCAGGATTCTGTTCGCAGGGACCACAAACAATACTTTCTCAGCTGGCACCTTCTGTTTCTCCACCCCAGCCTCAACGCCCCCCAGCTCACTGCTGGGGAAATACTCCTTTCTTGTTTGGAGATGCCTTTCTTCCTCCTTGATGATAGCTTTTTTTTCCCCCTCTTTCTTTTTAGCTCAAAAGAAGGTCCCCCCCCCTTTTGTCATGTCTGTGTGCCTTTTCTAATACATTACATCGTTTCTCTTTTCCTATGTTACTGCGCTCCTTCACATCTTGAAAACCTGAGCTTTGTATCAAAACAAAATAAATGCATGCTCTCTAAAACTCTCAAGGAATAGTACAGTTGTCCTCTCTTGAGCATCTAAAATTTTGGAAGCGCTTAGAAATTTCTTTTTAACAAAATTTATCAGTTTTATTCTTTTCTAATAAATCATATACTAAATTGATAAATATGATATAATAAACGATATCAATAATTTAACAAAAACTATCAAAAAACTTCTTACAGAAACCCATTTTGTGAAGTTTTTGCTTTTTGCTTTTATGGGTGGTTTACAAACATACCTAGTGTGGTTCAGAAATACCTGTGCATGTTTCAGTGCAGTGAAAGTTCAACGAGTTAAAGCTTTAGACTGATTCTTCATTTGCAATCAATTTTGGATATTTATCCAGAGAAGTGATTTTTTTTTTTTTTTTAATAATCTTTCCGCAGAAGTAGACACAGACATGACTGGGTGCGACAACTGAACTTGAAAAGAGGATGACAGAGGAGGGTTGTGGGAGCAAGAGGAAGTGGGTGCTGATATTTTGAAAGTTATGCCCTAGCATTGCTGTTTGGAAGTTGTAGCTGCTCTCCCACTCTTCGGCCCGGGAGAAAGAGACCTTCTCGTGTGGCTCTTCAGGGGCTCTGTCTGAACTTCCTTCCTCCTGTGTTCAGCCCACAGTCCCAGAGGTCCTTCCTCTTCAAAGACGATGCTCCAGAGGGACTCCAGGGGTCCCGCTGGAGCAGTGGGCTGCTCTGACTCATCCACACTTTTACCCTGTGACATCATTCATTCTAGGAGGAATGACACTAGTTTTCCAGGAGGCGGGCCGGCTAGGGATGTCCCAGAAGGGATGAAGTTAAAGGGCTTGAAACAGTTCCCGGCAGGAGCTTAGTAAATATTTGTTGGATAAAAGTCTTCAGCTGTTTTGCCCATTATGTCTCCAATCAGACCGGGAGGGAGCAAGCTCGCTTTTTTGTTTGTATTGCAGTGATAATCACGACTTGTAAAATACGGAGTGGATGGATGTTGCCAAAATTAAGTAAATACGCTTGACTTAATTTACTAGCGCAATCCAAACCTCTGTAGCTCTATTTCCAGTACAGCCTTTAAATTTCGCTTGTGGGAGTTGGGAAGGCGGGTCTCCGAGCCGGTGGTTCTCCCGGACCTCTGTACCCCTAAGGGAGAGCAAGGTTGTGTGTTGAACTTGACCTTATGATACTGTTGTCAGGGATGCTTTAGCGGCTCCAAAACCATTTTTGGAAAATAAATGCCCAAAGCCCACATTAAAAACACCTCTGGTTAAAACAACCCAAGCTTAGACAAAGTCCACTAATAAACCATCTGTAGCAGACCGGAAGGCCGCAGTCGTTTGGGGTTTTTTATCTGAAGTGTGGCTGACACACCGTACAGTGCTTTCAGGGGCACAGTACAGTGGCCTGCTGACTTCTGATGGCTTCTCCCTGGTGTCAGTTATTTGGAGCTGTTACCGGGCCTTCGTTCCCTCAGGGTCACTGACACTGATGACTCCATAATGAGTGGCCCGTCCTCTGAAGGGGACAAAGTCCTGGGCGGGGGGCAGGGGGTGGGGAGACCTTAATAATCTGCGTTTTTAGCAAGTCACAGGTGATGGGGATGCTGCTGGTCTACAAAGTTATCATCCCCCTGTGCCCCCACCCCGGCCGTTTTTTAACCGAATCCTTGGCTTTCACCTCTGTCCCTTTCCCCTTAGGCGCTGCCCCAATCCCACCCCTAAGTTTCTCATCGAACTGGTGTTGGGTTATGGCGGAAGTGTGTGGCTTTCTTGAGCTCCCAGCTGATGCTCCTGTCCAGCCAGGTTTAAGAACCTCTAGATCTTGTTTGTAGTCGGTTTCTACTTGGAAAGCCGTTCACTTATATGGATCAGCCGTCTGGTCCCCGTAGGCATCTGTTTTTCTGAATTAAATGCTCTGCCCGTTTTTGAGGAAATCACATCAGGCTTTCAGAGCCTCTTTGCAAATACTACAGCCCTTTTCAGATATTTGACACATTTTTGAAAATTCTCCTAGCACTCCCCTGTTCTGAATCCCATATGGCTGTATTTGTTACTCCTAAGGCAATGACCACATTCTGCTTTATAATTATATGTGTATTTATCGTAACCTGCCTAGTTGATGAACTACCTGAAGGCAGACCTCGTCTCACCTCTTTTATCTTTCCCTGTGGTTTCCCAGCTGGTGCCGCACACAGTGTCCTGAGCGTGCATTTCTCCCTTCAACGAGCGTTCACATAGAGCTGTGTGCCAGGTGGCCCAGGCTCTGGGGGGGGGGGGAACCCAAAAAACCCCCCCCCCCCCCCCCAGCTAGGAGCTTAACAGTCAAATGAGGGAGACCCATATGCACAAATGATTTACAAAAACACATGTGAGAGTTCAAGACAAGACAGACCTGAAACTTCCAGATTGGAAAGAAGGTCATCTTTGAGGAAAGGATTGAGATCTGAAGATTATATAATGGGGGGGGGGGTTCATAACGAGGGTGAAGAGCATTCGGGATAGAGAAAACTATAGCATTTTCATAATTTTAGAAAGAAATTAAATCAAAATTTTTCCTACCGCTATCCTCCATCTACCCAGGCCCCCAGCGAGTTGCCAACAATTACTAGTCTCTTGGGTTCAGTCTCAAGCAATGTGTTGTTGAACCTTTCAGTGTTCAAGCAAATGTATACTAAGTGCTGAATTTTCACCTCTGAACTATGCTTTTTCCCCCTTAATAATTTATTCTTCATCTCTTTTAATTATAGAGAGGCCTTTTCTTTTTCATGAAGAAAAACTTGTTTAAAGCTGAATATTAGGGGCACCTGGGTGGCTCTGTCGTTAAGCCTCTGCCTTTGGCTCAGGTCATGATCCCAGGGTCCTGCGATGGAGCCCCGCATCAGGCTCCCTGCTCCTCGGGAAGCCGCCTTCTCCCTCTCCCACTCCCCCCACCCTCCCCTTGTGTTTCCTCTCTCGTTGTGTCTCTCTCTGTCAAATAAATGTATGAAATCTAAAAAAAAAACCAAAAAACCTGAACATTATCCTATTATGTAGCTCTATTAACTAGTATGTCCCCAATAGTTGGGTTGCTTACAATATTTTACAATTGTAAACAATGTCACAATGAATAATTTTGAACTTTAGACATTTTTCATATTTGAAAGTATATCTTTAAGATCATTTTCCCGAAGAGAAATTGCTGAATTATGAGCATAGGCCTTTGTAATTTTGAGGCATATTGTTAGATTGCCTTCCAAAAGTATTTTTTAAAAGATTTTATTTATTTATTTATTTGAGAGTAAGAGAGAGAGGGCACGAGGGGAGGGAGGGGGAGAGGGAGAGGGAGAAGCAGACTGCCCACTGAGCACTGAGCCCTATGCTGGGCTTTATCGCAAGAACCTGAGATTATGACCTGAGGGGAAGGCAGACGCTTTCACTGACTGAGCCACCCAGTACATTCTCACCAGAAATACATGAGAGCCCCTTTCTCTCCTGTATTCTCAATAGTGTGTTGTCAGCTTTTTGGATATTGTTTAGCTCTACTAGGTACAAATAAAGATATCTTAATAATTTTAATTTGGATCTTTTTTTTATTATGAGTGAAGTTGAACATCCTTTGATATGTTTAAGAGGCATTTATATTTTTTTCTCTAAAGTTGATGTTTTCTCTTTAAAGGTTTTACTTTTTTTTTTTTTTAAGATTTTATTTACTCATTAGTTAGAGAGAGAGCGAGCACAGGCAGACAGAGGCAGGCAGAGGCAGAGGGAGGAGCAGGCTCCCTGCCGAGCAAGGAGCCCGATGTGGGACTCGATCCCGGGACGCTGGGATCATGACCTGAGCCGAAGGCAGCTGCTTAACCAACTGAGCCACCCAGGCGTCCAAAGATTTTATTTTTATATTTAAAGTACAGAAATATAAAGTCTCCACACCTAACATGGGGCTTGAACTTACAATCCTGAGATCAAGAGTCACATGCTCTATGGCCTGAGCCAGCCAGGCGTCCCTAAACTTCCTCTTTTTTTTTTTTTAAGATTTTATTTATTTATTAGAGAGAGAGAGAGAGCGAGCACAGGCAGACAGAGGCAGAGGGAGAAGCAGGCTCCCTGCTGAGCAAGGATCCCGATGTGGGACTCGATCCCAGGATGCCGCCCAAACAACTGAGCCACCCAGGCGTCCCTAAACTTCCTCTTTTTATACTCTTTGTCCAGTTTTATATTGGGCTGTTGGCAACTTCCTTATTGATTTCTAAAAGTTCTTTATGCACTAGAGATTTTCTACTTTTTTGATGAGTTACTAATAATTGACCCAGTCTTTGTATTTGCTTATAGTGTCATGGAGTTTTTGTTGTTAGTTGTTTGTTTACTTGTTTGTTGTTACTTTGTAGTTGAGTTTGGTTTTGATAGAGTTAAACTTACCAATCTTTTCTAGGATTTCAGGATTTTGAGTCATAGTTAGAATGTTCTGATCCATCCCAAGACCATAAGTAAAATCTCCCTTGTTACATTCTAGAACGTTGATACCTCTGCGTTTTTACATTTGAGTCTTTGATCTTTCATATGCATTGGCATGTGTTTAGGGCATTCATCCAATTGTTCTGTATGCACGTCTGCTATCAAAACATCACTTATTAACTAATTTTCTAAAAAGGTAACTGTGAGAGCATTGAGAAAGGGAAGGAAGACTCCAGTCTAGGAGACCAGTTGTAGGGAAATAAAAAGGCAAGGAAATAAAAGCAAGTGAAGGGCTAGGGAAGTTTTATTGGTCAGGCCGTATAGCAACATGAACAGTAAATACATTACATGGACGTTGCCATTTGCCATTGTCGCCACCCCTTTGTGGTAGATGTGGCCGATCTGACACAATACCTTTTTTTTTTTAAGATTTTTATTTATTTATTTAAGAGAGAGAGAGAGATCACAGGTAGTCAGAGAGGCAGGCAGAGAGAGAGGAGGAAGCAGGCTCCCGCTGAGCAGAGAGCCCGATGCGGGACTCCATCCCAGGACCCTGGGACCATGACCTGAGCCAAAGGCAGAGGCTTTAACCCACTGAGCCACCCGGGCGCCCCTTGATGTGATACTTCTTAAAACATCATTTCAGGCAGCTACTTCCTGTTAATCAAAATGGCTCCATGTGCCATCCCCGGGGTAGGATTTGATTCGGGAAGTAATGGAGGGTAAAGAGAAGCGGCAGGAGAGGGACTGGGAAGGCACATGATGTCAGGGTCTTGAATGCACGCTGATCAATGACAATATCATGTGGGTGGTTTCGGTTTATTTATTTATTTATTTATTTTAAGATCTTATTTATTTGTCAGAGAGAGAGCAGAAGCACAGAGAGCTGCAGGCAGAGCCGGCAGGGGGAGAAGCAGGCTCCCTGCCGAGCAAGGAGCCCGATGTGGGACTCAGTTCCAGGCCCCTGGAAGCTGAGCCGAAGGCAGAGGCTTAACCGACTGAGCCACCAGGCGTCCCCGCCCCCTGCCCTTTTTCTCTTTAAAGGGCAGAAAGTGACACCATATGTGTTTCAACAACAGGGGGTTGGGAAGAATGAGGACTTGAGGAGGAGAAACCAGAAGCTACCGTAAGCAGTCCCGGTGAGAGATGCTGAGTATCTGAACTCGGTGCTCTAGTGCCACGGAGAGGACGGGCCATATGTAAGAGGAAACTCACTGGGACGTCCAAGTGTTGAGCTGCAGGAACTGGAAGAAACTAGCTGTGGGTACTAGAGAGAAGATAGACTAAAAGTGATTGGTTCCTTAAAGTAACACACAGGGTAGTTTGGAGACTCAAGAGAGCTTACAAGGAGCACATTTGGGGATGGAGAGACGATGGATAGTGGGAGTGAGTGTGGATTTCAGTCAGATATTAATGCTGTATTTGGACTGTTCGTATTTACCTAGCACTGGGCTAAAACCAGAATGCATTCACAACAAAGAGAAGAATTAGTGTTGATTCATACGTAATTACTTCAGGACAAAAGCTGAAAAAAAGACCAGGTAGGTCTGTGGATTCTCAATTTGAAAGAAATTGTGGGAAAAGATGAACTTGCAAACGGAGCAGGTAATAATGGAAAGAGCACCGGAAGTCAATACGGGTCCACATAACCTGGAACAGGAAGCCTGAGGGGACCCTACAGGAATCATCCAGTGTTAGTCGCCACCAGCCAGTCTCCACATACTACGTCCCCGCTTGGGCTTCAAGACTTTAGACATTAAAATCCTGGAAAACATTCAAAGAGCAACAAAGATAATTAAAGGGTTAGAAATAATAGCTGAGGCATGAAAGTGTATTTAAGTTGGCCTGGAGAAAAGGGGAACAAATGGTTACTGCATTCACAGTAGATGAAAGCACGACAGAAATAACCATTTCCTCCGAGTTGGAAGCAAGGGAAGAGGGGACTAAGCTGTAAATTGATGTGCCTGGGATGGGGGGGCAAAACTTCCAGAGAAGAAGGTTAAATAATAGAGTTAAATTTGGTAGCTCAAGTTGTCTGGAGGTTGTGAAATCTGTCTGTGAATCTTTAAAGCATGGAAAGCTAAACAGGAAATCCTCTATTCAGCAAGCACTCTGTACTTAAGGATCCGATTCCATACCCCAGACCCCTGCCAGGAAATCTGCCACAGATCTTGTGTGAGTTGCTGCTGTAAGATCCCTCTTCGGGAAGGTCCTCACCACTGTCAGTGCCCCTTTAAGAGTCAGGCATGCACGCCGTAATTATTTTTGAATCATACATATGGGACGTTATTATTGTAGGTGCCAAGGATATAGAGTGAAAACAGAAGAAGTGAATGTACCCAAAGTTTATTGAGTCTTGAGTAACTCGAGTGCCCCCCTTCTCGAAAACTTGTCTCTTGCTGTAATCCCTACTTGCTGGATCTCTACTCTCTTTCCTCTCAAATCCCTGCCAGAGTCTGGCATCTCAGAGATCAGTGCAGGGGACTGGAGAGTCCTTGGTCCAGAAATAAGTAGAGTTTAAAAGTGTGGATTTAGTATTTTTCAAATAGAACACAGATTGCCTGTAGTTTTAATTTGTTTCAAAAGCACTCCAAATGTAATTTATTCATTGGATTTACTCATTTCTTTTTGACAGTCTGCTGTCTGACTAGCACTGGTGACTTTGATGGCATCGTGCTCAGTGATGGTGCTTATTGGTGATTTATTTAACAAGGGTGACTTTTTAAATTGTTCAGATAAGCAGAATTAGAACATACATCATGTAGGCGTTTCTGTAACAAATGTAGCTGTACCATGTATTTTTAGATGTTTAATAATGTGAAATATTTGGAAGGCTGCTATGGGCATCCATGTTGAGAAATTAGCTGAATTTTTTAAAGGCATATTTGGAACTGGAAATTGATTGCTACGTGGATTGTGAGTTCTTTGATTTCCTTGAAGGTTGTGTTTATTGGAGTTCACTTTCTTGGTACTGAGCACAGCATAGGGGCAAAAGGCTGTTTATATCTTTGTAGAAGTGTCAACCATACCAATACCTACAGACAGGAAGTCAGATTCTTTCTGTTATTGTTTACAAATGCTTTGAAGCATCCTTGTATCACTTGATGCAGAAGGTAGGATTAAGGATAAAAAGTAAAGGGCCAGCACGATTAGAAAAAAATCATTTTTTCCCAATTGGTAAAATTTCCACCAATCCAGGGACGTGCAAACTAGCTAGAATTCATTTGTAGTCATTGAAGTATGAAGTGATAGAGCACAGCACTGGATTTGGCCTGGAAAGATAGGTATTAACAGGTGGATTTTTGTAACTGCGCAACCAGGCAGACTTGAGGACTTTGATGATTTTTTTGAGAACAGAGAGATAAGGGGTGGGGAGGGGGATTCCAGAGTTTTGCAAAATTAATTGTGTTTTTACAGAACAGTTACCTGTATTCATCATAAATCCAATGACAGACTCTCTATATGGTAGGGGCTTTAGAAACATTATCCCCATCAATCTTTGTAGACCTTCGTAATGTAGGAATAGTTTGAAGATGAAAAAAACTGAGACCTAGACAGTTCAATAATCTCCCCTACTTAGAGAATTGTGATGTCAGGATTCAGACTCAAATGAATCTGGTTCTAAATCTGTACTCCTAATGTCACTCCTAAATCTGTGACTTCCTAATGTCACATTGATTCTTATTATCGTGCCTGTTGCACATTTTTAGAAAATGAGTGATTTGGAATTTCCCCATTAAGTTCAAACACTCCAACACAACCAGAAGTGTTTTGGATTAAGTAGACCTTGCTAGAATGAATGTTTTCATTTGAGGCCATCCGATGGGAATACCAAAACTATCAGCCATGCCTCCCAGGCACAGGTCAGGGCAATATTTTGAGAGCAGAGGGTTTAAGGAAGACTCCGATGTTTGGAAGAGAAATTGTGATGAATGTGACACAGTGACTTGTAAATAAAAGCCAAAGGCAGTTTGGAAGTTTGATGTCTGGGCTCAGAACAAGCACAAAGGGCAATAGCTAGAGATCCCACAGAGATAATAACACCGAGCAAC